>SKCR01036756.1:0-173053 GCA_019454045.1 Zanthoxylum bungeanum
TCCAGATTGACGCTCCAAGCACCAACCCTAACACCTTCATCCTAAATAGATTGATCTCAGACAACATAATTTTAAGATATGAATGTCTTCACAATGTGAGAGAGAGAAAGAAGGGGAAACAAGGTTTGACAGCTCTTAAGTTGGATATCAGTAAAACATGACATGATTGAATGAAACTTTTTGGATAGTGTGTTAGAAAAACTTAGGGTTCTCAGAGAATTGGAGGAAGTTTATCAACAATTGCATATCTACAGCCTTATTTTCATTCACTACAAGAAAAAAGGCCTTTACTGACACTAAGGTTAGTGACACTAGGCTAAAAGTGTCAGAAACGACGTGTAAATGGGCCTATTTCCGTGTTTTTCACTTAAATATCAATAATTACTGACACTATGGTATCAGCGATTTTAGTGTCAGTAATTACTATTACAATAGTATCAGTAAGAAATAAAAAAAAAAAAAAACGCATAGTCGTCTGGAGTCGAACCAACACCTCGCGGAAGTGACGTTTTTCGCATATATTACTGACACTAGAGTATCAGTAAATTTAGTGTCAGTAATTAATGATACCTTAGTATCAGTAAAAAAATTAAAAAAAAAATTATTTCCTTAAGTCTGCTGGGACTCGAAATTGTAACCATTGATATAAATTTTTTTTTTATTGTAAGGCTTTACCACTGGGCCAAATCGTGACTTTTGTTCCTTAAACCGCGGTTTATAAAAATATATATGTATTTGTCGGGTCAAAACCTGAACCGTAGTTACCAAATCAATCTTAGTAATTTAGGGTTCCTCTCATTCCCACCTTTTTTTTCATCGCGCAGCCTTTGTTTCCCTCTTCTTTACTCTCAAATATGAATCTCTCATTTGTAATTTCTAATATCTAAACAAAATCCAGTACATCCTGGAAGTTTTGAATGCGAACTCGAAATTACAGAACTCAATTTTGAAAAAGCTAGATGCCCAATTGGGTGGTCTTTTATCTGAAGCCTCTTATGGGGAGGATTTCACTGGAAAAGCTGGTCAGTCAACTGTTCTTAGACTCCCTGCCCCTGGCATCGGCTCCAAAAGAGTAGCCTTGATTGGTCTCGGCCAGTCGGCTTCAAGTACGGGGGATTTTCAGAGTCTTGGTGAGTCTGTTGCAGCTGCTGCAAAGGCTGTTCGAGCCAGCAATGCTGCTGTCGTGCTTGCCTCTTCTGAGGGTCTCTCGGATGAATCAAAGCTTGCTGCTGCTTCAGCAGTGGCATCTGGTACTTATTTTATGAGTCCCTGGTATTATAGATGACATGTGACTATATGAGGTAATTGTATAAAGAAGTGGAATTGATTTTTGGTGGAATGACTTAAATTTTGATAGGAACTGTTTTGGGGACATTTGAAGATAATCGGTATATCTCTGAGTCAAAGAAACCAGTACCATTTAAGTCTGTGGACATTATTGGGCTTGGAACTGGACCTGAATTAGAAAAGAGGCTCAAGTATGCTGAAGATGTTTCTTCTGCTGTGATTTTCGGGAGGGAGCTTGTGAATTCCCCGGCCAACGTGCTTACCCCCGGTTTGTTTTTTTTGGTGATAAATTTCTTTTTATTTCTTGCAGTTAACCCATGCTGTGGTCAGTTGTAAATGTGTTGTGCATGTAATTGTTCAAGAAGTATGGATGTCTTATCTTGTTTATGAAAGTTGACATCTTGATGGGCCATCGGTATTTTTGTTTACAGTAGTTGGAGATAATTCTTAGAATTAATTTATATGGGTTGACTTCTATGCTGCAGCGGTACTGGCGGAAGAGGCTTCAAAGGTTGCTTCCATGTACAGTGATGTTCTTTCTGCCACCATTTTGGATGTAGAGAAATGTAAAGAGTTGAAAATGGGGTCCTACCTGGGTGTTGCTGCAGCTTCTGCGAATCCTCCTCATTTCATCCATTTGTGCTACAAACCTCCAGGTGGATCTGCTAAAATCAAATTGGCTTTGGTTGGAAAGGGATTGACCTTTGATAGGTAATTATTATGGATGTAATTTAATACAATTATTACTTTAAAGAAAAGAGAAAACGAGAATATGTAGGGAGTGGGAATTGGATATCAGTTCCTTCGAATATTTCAACAAATGATGCTTCTAATAAAGATTAGGTTGCCTAGTGATTTCAGCTTTGTGTAATAATGTATTTCTTGGAAGTGAATTGAATCATACTATTTTTTTTTTCTGATGCATTTTTGTTCTCCACTGCTGTTACTCGATGGAGATAGTATGTAGTGTTGTACTTGGATTCCGCCTTTAGTTTAGTTTGGAGTTCTCTATATTTATGTCATTAAATATTTGTCCTGGATGTTGTTAGTGGTGGCTACAACATCAAGATTGGGCCTGTCTGTTCAATTGAGATCATGAAAGTTGACATGGGAGGTGCAGCTGCTGTTCTAGGTGCAGCAAAAGCCATTGGTCAAATAAAACCTCCTGGAGTAGAGGTAAGTTAATATGTTTTTGTTTCCTTTTTGCCTCTCTTTTTGTCACTTCTGCAGTCTCCAAGCAACCACATATGATGTAATAAGCCTTTGTCTCTGTGAATGGTCTTGCATACGCAGGTTCATTTCATTGTTGCAGCTTGTGAGAATATGATAAGTGGGACAGATATGATAATTCTTTTTTATAGTGTCCAATGCAGCCTGGAAGTTTTGAATGCGGTTATTATGTGATGAAATACATGCAGCAAATTGTAACAAATGTGAACATTCTAAAAGACAATGTAAGTTAACAATAGTTAAGTTTTATCACTAGTCAATTAAGATATCTTACTGTTTAAAATTCTAACTTATAAATATTTTAAAGTTCAAGGGGATTAATGAGTACACTCTGGAAGATATAACGCAACTCCGTGATGATTGGGCAATATATGTTGCACATATAATCACACAGTATAATGAAGAGGTAATTACAAGGACATGTTTTACAGAGGTGATTATTACTTCCTATTTTTTCACTTTAATTCATGACATATTGGGAAATCTTCTATTCTTGCAGAATACAAATGACAAGGACAACATAGCTATTGTTCGTTGAGTTAATGAAGTAGTATGGTATTTCTTTTTTCTGTAAATTAATACATTCTTGTTTCTACTTTTAGCTTAGAATTTTTTCCCCAGATTTTTTACTTCAGTGAAAGCAATATGAATCATATCTTTTATTTCAGTTTTATGCCCTGATGGGTTTAATTTGGTGGGTTAATTTGTTTTATTTGTGAGTTTTGCTAGTGGGTAAGATTGCTTTGAGACTTGAAAGTTAAAACAATCATGATGTAAAATATTCTATTAACAGTGTCTCGATGTTCTCTATGTCAGACATGAACTTGGAGATAGTTTTTTACCTGATGAAGTTTTGCCATGTTCTGATTGATACTTGTTGAAACCTTTGGGGGATATGGCACCTGTCATCTGATGTGCTTTGAGGTGCAGCATGAATGCTATGGAAGCAGTATTTGATATATTGAGATCTAACATGTTTATCTCATCTATTTTTATGGCAATTACCTGGAATGTTACATTCTAGTACATTTTGAGCTTTGAACTTTTAGTTTCCAGGAATTCCATAATGAACAACTATCTTGTCATCTTGATTTGCTTCCTGCATTTGGAAACAGTATTAGATCATGTCATCTGATAAACTTCATCTGGTTCATGAGATCCTTTTATTTCAGTTTTATGTCCGTATATATATATATATATATATGTGTGTGTGTGTGTGTGTGTGTGTGTGTTATTGATTTGTTTGTTTTGGTGATTATGTAGCGGTATGAAAGATACAACTTGTTATTATGGATGCCATTTGGTTTTTTATATGCATGCTCTTAGGTTGTTGGTATGGTTATTGTCAATAAGTGCTTTATGTGACAAAAATTAGATTAGGGTTATATTTTGTATTTTTATTTGGATGTATTTAATGTTTTTATTTATGAAGATATCGATTTTTTTTGGAAGTCCATCTAATTCTTAACATTTGGTTTATAATTTCAGATTTTGTGCCAGATATCATATTGTTGGGGGATTGTTGCAGGCTTCTCAACAAGTATCATTAATTTTGGTGGGGGCATGACATTTTGATGGGACTTTAAGAGTAGTTTTTGAAATATATATATGTTAATTTAAAGATTGTCTATGGAGTTTTTGTATTCATCATGTGATACTGTTGAATTGATTAATACGATTAATCTATTATATTGCGAATTTTATATAAATGTAATTTTTTAGTTTTTTATTTCATTGAGTTGGTATATATATATATATATATATATATTTTATGATTAATTTAATTACAAAAAATAAGAAATATAATTGTGAAATAATACGATTTTTAAATTTTAAAAGATATTGACGGATATTGATACTATAGTAACAATAATTACTGACACTAAAAATCAAATATATGCGATATACTGATACTGCAGTAACAAAATTTACTGACACTATAGTATCACTAAATACTGATGATATAGTGTCAATAATTTACTGACACTAAAATAGTGTGAGAGATTACTGATACCATAGTGTCAATAATTTTCTGATACTACAGTATTAACGTTTACTGACACTAAGAATCACTGACACTAGAAACTAGTGTCAGTGATTTCTGGCTGCGGCAACACTGACACATTTATATAGTGTCAGTAAAACCCTTTACTGACACTAATTTAGTATCAGTAAAAGCCTTTTTTCTTGTAGTGATTTATTCTTAATAGCAAGGTTCATGGAACAATTAATCTGAAAAAGGGGTTGAGATAAGGTTGTCCCCTCTCGTCTTACCTTTTCATTATTTGTACTGAAGCTTTTTTGGGGTTGTTGCAGTTAGGGGTGGGCAAAAAAACCGACCGAATCGAACCAAACCGCAAACCGAACCAAACTGGACCGAATTTACAGTTTTTTTTCTAACAGATCGGATTGGCCCACCCCAAACGGTTTACGGTTCGATTCAGGAGCTAATCCGAACCGCACCTGTTAAACCGAACCGTTATAATTAAAAAAATTATATATTTTTATAAAAAAATTTATATTTTTCTTTTAATTTTATTCAATGTTTTCTTTTTATTAGTATGTTAATACTTTTATTCTTAAATATTTTGTTAATATATTTATTTGTTAATACTTTTATTCTTCAATTTATTTGTTAATACTTTTATTCTTCAATTTTTTTTGTTAATACTTTTATTCTTCAATTTTTTGTTTTATGGTAACATCATTATTCTTGAAAGTAAGATGTTGGATTTTTCTCTTATGGTAGCATCATTATTCAAGGTAATTTTTAAAAAATACAAGAATTAATTGTGTCTCATTTTTTAATCCTTTATGGAGTGCATGTGTTCCCTGAAGTCACAGCTTACACCCTAACACTTCATATTATTTGTTGGATATACTATTTTTTTTTCCACTTAAGTGGATGAAAATTTGTTTTAAATATAATAATCTGTAAACCGAACCGAACCAATCCGTAAACCGCTGGTTTAAAAATTTTTCAATCCGAACCAAACTGTTATTTAATGGTTTGGTTTGAGAGGTAAAAAATCCGAACCCTAAAATATGGTTTGGTTCGGTTTTTAGCAAAAACCGAACCAAACCGAACCGCGCCCACCCCTAGTTGCAGTATGTAGAAAAGGAAGGTCGGATTAGTGGTATGAGGTTCAACTGGAATCTCTTCATCTCCCATATACTTTTAGCAGGTGATTTCTTAGCATTCACTAAAGCTAATGTCAAGGATTTACAAATACTAAAGAATTTTTTTGGGTGCTATGTTAGTGTCTCGGGGCAGATTTTCAATTTTTAGAAGTCTCCAGTTTACTTCAGCCCCAATACCAGCACTATAATGGCCAACTTTTTTAAAGATATCCTAGGACTCGACTCAGCTTCCTTTAATGAAAAGTATTTGGGGCTCTCTTCTATGGTTAGTAGGAATAAGAAGGCCCTGTTTGCTGACTTAAAAAACATAATTTTAAGGAAGATAATTAATAGATGGCACTCTAAGTGGTTCTCTCTTGTGGGGTAAATAAGCATTGATAAAGACAGAAAAAAGCTATGAGTATTTTTAAGATCCCTTCAGGACCGTGTGATGAAATTCAGAAAAAAGCTTAATAGCTTTTAATGGAGATCTACAGATACGACAAGGAAGATTCACTAGGTCAGTTGGGATAGGCTTAGCAGAGCGAAGAGAGATGAGGGAATCAGTTTTAGGAACTTTGAAAGCTTCAACTAAGCCTTGTTAGCCAATCAAGATTGGATGATCATCCAAAATCCAAACTCCTTGGTGACCTTAATTCTCAAGGCTATGTATTTTAAGAATACCTCTTTCTTTAGTGCAGAGGTGGATTACAACCCCTCCTACATACGGAGGAGCATTTTGTGGATAAGGAGAGTTGTTGTACTATTTTTTTTTTTTTTTTAAATCGTTGGAAATCTTATTGTCAAATTACTCATTCCGGACATAAACGAAGCAAGTAAAACCTCCAGCTATCTCAGACTCTTACAAGAAACACACTCCTTGAATTCGAACCTAAAACTTGAAGATGAGATCCTGAACCCTACACCACCAAGACACGCCCTGCATTTAATAGTTGTTGTACATTCATTACTTAGATTGCAAAAGTGAGATAAGCTGCATTTTTACAGGATTAAATAATTAGCTATTTTTTTTGAAACCAAGTTGATTTAAAATGGATGGTACATAATACATTCATGGGACGTTTTTAGAAATTTGGTTGAATTGTGGCATAATTAAACTATAATTCATTATCTCTTCGTAAAAGTTCATATATTATCAAAAAAAAATAATAAATAAAATCTAACATCTTAATTCACTACAAGAATTATGGCTTTTAGCGTCCAAATATTTAGCGTCGAATGTGTTTTCGACGCTAAAAGTGATATTTAGCGTCGAAAATGGTTTTCGACGCTATATGTCAAGTATTTAGCGACGGAATAAATTGTCGACGCAGAATATTAATGTTTTCGCGTCGAAAACTATTTTCGACGCTAAATACAGAACTTTAGCGTCGAATAGTATTCGACGCTGAATAATTATATTATTGCAATAATTTTTGGCGCCAAATATTACACTTTTAGCGTCGAAATAACGTGTCGACGCCAAAAATATACTTTTAGCGTCGAAAAAAATATAGTCGCTAAAGGTTTATAAAGTTTCCACCGACAAACCCCTGACTCTTTCGCGTCTAAGTTAAATTCGACGCTAACAGTATAATATTCAGCGTCGAAAAAACCTTTTCGACGCTAAAAACTAACACAATTGGCGTCGATTATGTATAATCGACGCCAAAGATAATACTTTGAGCGTCGAAACTATTTGCGACGCTGAATAGTTATGAAATTTCCACCGACAGATCCTTGATTCTTTCGCGTCTAAATTAAATTCGACGCTAAATATCAACAATTAGCGTCGACATAACGTATTCGACGCTAAAGATAGTAACATTTAGCGTCGAATTTCCTTATTCGACGCTAAAGATAGATTAAAATACAGAAGGTCACCAACCCTTCTCCCCCTCTGTTTTTTCTCTCATTCTCTTCATTTTCATCCTCTGAAATCTCAGAATTTCTCCTCTACATCCTCACATCTCTCCTAAAAATTTTCAATAAAATTGTAATCAATTTCCGATAAGGTAATTCTTGTTTCATATTTCTTTATTATTTTCAATTTTTATGATTATATATGTTGTTTATATGCTGTTTGTTAGTGATTTATGATTCATATATGTAGAGTAAGTATATTAATTAATAAAATATAAATTTTTTGTAAACTATTTAATTTATCAACCAAATATATATATATATATATATGCTTAAATTAAGTATTACTGAATTAGTAATGTTGATTACTGTAAAATGATATCTAATGATTATATTATTATATTTAGGTATTCTGCTGAAATGGATAGAAATTGGATGAGCTCTCTGGATAGATTGAGTGTTGAATATCGTAATGGAGTGTCTGAGTTTATGGAAGTCGCAAAGCAACACATTGATGCAGAAGGTCGTGTTCGTTGTCCATGTGCAAATTGTTTGAATAGGAAAAGGAAGCGGTTAGATGAAGTTCATAATCATTTATACATGCCAGGAATATCACCAACTTACCGTACGTGGATTTATCACGGTGAGCAGTATAATTCTCAGTCACGGTTTTATGATGTCGGTGAAGGGAGCAGTAGTTACAATCAACCTGCAAACGATGAGATCGCCGATATTTTGCATGACTTACAAGGTCCACAACTTGGTCATAGTGTTAGTGGCGACATGCCAGTGTTAAGTGGAAATGATCAAAATTTATTTAGTGAACTACTTGATGAGGCAAAAAAAATTCCATTCGAAGGTGCTGGAATGTCGATCTTGAATTTCGTTGTGAAATTATTACACATTAAAGTGATCAACAGAATGACCAACAAAAGTATCGATATGATGTTAGAGTTACTGGCCCAAATGTTACCGGTTGGAAGCGAATTGCCTAAGTCGTACTACGAGGCAAAGAAAATGTTGCGTGATCTGGGAATGGGGTATGAATCCATTCATGCTTGTAAGTTTGATTGTGTATTATTTCGTGCCGAGTATGAATCACTTGAACATTGTCCGATATGTGGTGAAAGTCGGTACAAAGTCCGTGGTATGGGGAAGAAAGTGCCTCAAAAGATATTGCGATATTTCCCTTTAACGCCCAGGCTGCAGAGATTGTTCATGTCACGACACACAGCGACTGATATGATGTGGCATCATGAAAAGAGGATCGGTGCGGAGGGCATACTTAGACATCCTGCGGACGGAACCGAATGGAAGGAATTTGATGACATGTACCCTCGTTTCGCAGAGGACCCCCGTAATGTCAGGTTAGGTATTGCCTCTGATGGTTTTAACCCATTTGGGAATATGTACAACTCTTATAGCATCTGGCCCGTTATTGTCATTCCATATAACTTACCTCCATGGAAATGTATGAAGGATCCGTTCATGTTTATGTCATTGCTTATCCCTGGTCCACGTTCACCTGGTAAAGATATAAATATTTACTTGAGACCATTGATCGAGGAGTTACAAACATTATGGAATGTGGGTGTGCATACCTATGATGCAGCTTCAGAGCAGTATTTTCAGATGCATGCCGCATTATTATGGACCATTAATGATTTTCCAGCCTATGGTTCATTATCTGGATGGAGCACTAAGGGATACATGGCATGTCCAGTTTGTGCGGATCATACACCTTCGCAACGATTACGGAATAAAATCGGATACACGGGCCACAGGAGATTTCTTGAGTCGAGTCATCCTTGGCGGAGGAGTAAATTATTTAACGGGCACATGAACCTCAGAGTAAGCCCAATCGATTGTCTGCATTTGACATACTTTGCCAACATCAACATCTGAAAGACAGCACACCAGGTAAACATCCTAATAATAGAGATAAAAATCGAAAACGGTTACCTGAAGAGTTGAATTGGACAGGAAAAAGTATTTTCTTTGAGTTAGAATATTGGGGGACTCTGAGTTTGCGACATAATTTGGATGTAATGCATATAGAGAAAAATATTTGTGAGAGTTTAGTGGGTACACTATTCAATATTCCGGGTAAGACAAAAGACACTGTAAATGCTAGATTGGACCTACAAGATCTTAGAATTCGCAGTGAATTGCATTTACAAGACTCCTCTCGAGGTTTTATTAAGCCTCCTGCTAGTTATGTGCTCAATCAATCGGAGAGAAAATCATTCTGTGATTGGCTGAAAATGGTTAAATTCCCTGATAATTATGCATCCAATATTGGGCGTTGGGTCAGAGATGATACAATAACGGGATTAAAGAGTCACGATTGTCATGTGCTGCTCGAGATTCTCCTTCCTGTTGGCATTCGACCTTATCTCCCCCCGAATGTATGTGACGCCGTACTTGATCTATGTGGCTTCTTTAAACAATTGTGTCAGAGGACATTAAGCACATCTGTTATTGACGACCTTGAGCAAGGAATCGTGATAATCCTATGCAAGCTGGAGCGAATTTTGCCACCCGCTTTCTTTGATGTCATGGTACATCTGGCTGTGCATTTACCGGATGAAGCTAGAAAGGGAGGTCCTGTCCATTACAGATGGATGTATCCCATTGAGAGGTATTATATATATATATATATATAATACAGTTTTATATAAGAAAATTTGTAACCGTTTTTTTGTGCATAGAATTTAGTGTTAATGCAAACTTGTTGTCATATCTGCAGAGCTTTGGGAGATTACAAACAATATGTCAAAAACAAGGCACGACCTGAAGGTTCAATAGCTGAAGCTATTATAATAAATGAAGCAATAACATTTTGTTCGATGTACATGCAGAATATTGAAACTCATTTCAATCGTCGGCCACGAAATTATGATGGAGATGCAAGTAATAGCCAAGAGATCACAGTGTTCCGTCAAAATTACAGACCATTTGGGGCAGTAGGTGTCAAATTACTAACCCGTCAGGAAGTTCAACGTGCGCATTGGTTTATATTGAGTAATTGTGATGAAGTGCAACCATATTTAATGTAAGTTTTTCTGGTGCATCATTACTGAATTTTTTCCATACATTAACCGTGATAATTTATTGTAGGCAACATCTAACAATGCTACAAATTGCTGGTGACCATAATGTTGATGAAACCCACAAAAAAGAATTTCCTAAATGGTTTGAGACAACTGTAAGTTATAATATTTTATATTTATTTTGATCCTAACATTAGACATTTCAGTTTGTTATATTAACACATATATTTCATTGTCAGATTATTAATCAAGTGGAAAATGGTCAATTGGACTCGCAATCCTCGTTGGTTTCTTTGGCTTATGGGCCTCAAATGCAGGCGTATGAGTACAGTGGATGTATTGTCAACGGAGTTAGATTTCATACCGAACAGCGAGATGTTAATCATGTGACTCAAAATTCTGGAATTGTAGTCCAAGGAGAACACGGCTCAGATGTAATTGACTTCTACGGCGTATTGCAATCGGTCATTGAGTTCATATATCGACCCAGACGACATACTGTGCTATTCCAATGTAAGTGGTTTGACACTAATGCCAGAAAGAGGAGAATTCAAGTTAGTAATCATCTCACGTCAATTAATGTTCAACGTTGTTGGTACAAGAATGATCCATACATTTTTTGTACCCAAGCACGTTCAGTGATATATACCTGATCCTAAGTTAGGAACTGGATGGATGGTGGTAGAAAAGTTACAACATAGGGCCATTTGGGACACGCAGGAGAAAGATAGAGTTGACATATCAGATGAAACACAAGAAGTCTCAGGCAATTTTGAAGTTCCTGAACAGATATTTGTTGGACCAACTGTCAACGTTCCTGAAAATATCACATTAACTCGAGCTAGTACAGACGTTGAGCTAATTCCTCATTCTGAAGTGAGCGTTGAAGTAGCAAGTGAAGAACAATTTGACACTGAAGATGACTTCGATTCCAGTCACGAATCCTCAAATACCGACGATAATAGTGATTAATTATGAAGTTACAGTATTTTGTAATGGATGAATAATTTATATGGATTAATGTATGGTTGTTGATTTTAATTACGCTTTAGATATGATTGAAATATTAACGTAATGATTAATAGTATAACTATGATATATTTGTTTTCAATTATTATTTTTAATGATACACATTTAGCGTCGAAATTGTTTACATTTGGCGTCGAAATTATTATTATTTTTAATGATACACATTTAGCGTCGAAATTGTTTACATTTGGCGTCGCAATTATTCGACGCTATATGTCTTAAATTTCCCGGAAAAAACCCAAAATTTTTAATAAACCGCCAATTTTTTAGCGTCGAAATTGTGGACGCTAAAATGAATTTATTTCGACGCTAAAGGTGATATTAGCGTCGACTGTTGTTATTCGACGCTAAATATGAAAAATTTAATTTCCCGGGAAAATAACCCTAAATTTTAATTGACCGCCTAATTATTAGCGTCGAATTTTTCGACGCTAAAAGACTGTTAATTCGACGCTAAATGTCGTCCAAATCCCTAAAACCAGAGACCTCTTCTCTTCTGCGCAAACGACCCAAATTCGCCCAACCTTGCATTTCTCCTGCAATTCTCGGCTTATACTCATTGCAAGCAACAAATTTAAGGTGAGTCTCACTTTTTGATTTTTATTTGATGCTTGATGATGATGAATGATGATGATTATTGTTGATGATGAATGATGATGATTATTGTTGATGATGCTTGTTGATGATGAATGATGATGATTATTGTTTATGATGATACTTGTTGTTGATTGTTGTTGATGACAATGATTGTTGTTGATGATTGTTGATGATTTTGTTGATGATTATTGTTGATGGTTGATGATGATTTTATCGAAATTAGAGGGACGAATATGATATGAATGAAGGATGATGATCGACGAATTAAAGGGACGGGGACGGCAGAATTCTGGGCAGAACACAGCTGCTGTGTTCTGCCCAGAATTCTGGCAGCAATTCTGGGAAGAACAGCTGCTGTGTTCGCCCAGAATCTGGGCAGAACAGACACATCAGTGTTCTGCCCAGAATTCTGGGCAGAACAGGCAGGCCCAGAATTCTGGGCAGAACAGGCAGCCCCCGATGGTTTTCCGTTTAACTTCGTCGTCCATTTAGTACAGTATGTGTTTTGGAATTCGAAACTTCGTATAGTATAGTATGTGTTTTGGAATGTTTGTATGTGTTTTGGAATTCGAAACTTACGAAAGTGAGCATTCGATGTGATAAGCGCTTTTGTTAAGTTGTATTGACTTGTATGGATATGTATGTATATGTATAAGAACTTTGGAATTTGATGATGCTAATGCGACGGGTTTTGCAGATGGCACCGGGCAATCGCAAACGGGCTACCGCGACTCCATCTACATCAACAAGGGCAACTGGCCCTGGTGATTTCTCTGCTAGCACAGGTGAGTCCAGTACAGTGAAGGGTCGAGGACGCACCCGTGGCCTGGGGTTGGCTAAGTACGTTAAGGCTCACGGCCGTATTCAATACAGATATCAGAGGATGGACACACTCAAGTCGGACAACATAATTCAGCGTTTAATACAGCCATAGGAGCTACAGCTCGATATGAAGCTCCCCAAAACTACGTATCTTGGAGAAAGATACCGTGGGAGACAAAAATGAACCAGCTATTCCCTTCGCTACTTGTAAGTTTTCGATATTGTTTGTTATTTAACATTTTTATTTGATACTTATTTTTACTCGAATTTTCATGTAGGAATGGTTCGAGTTCGATCTGACCCAAGTGAATGTCCAACAATATATTGACTACCACATGGGGAAAAGTTATAAAGATTATAGAACAAAAGTCCTGAAACCAATATTCGACGAACATGGACCTTCAAATGCTCCACAACACAAGCCTGATTTTATAGAGGAACAAGATTGGACATTCTTATGTGAGCTTTGGTCTAGCAAAAAACACGAGGTAAATTTTGAAATAAACAGAAATTTATAATTGTCTTTGTTTTCGGTACTTACAGTGTTGGTGAATACAGGATAAATGTCACGCAAATGCGGAAAATCGAAGTCACTTGCGTTTTAACCACCGTGCAGGTTCGAAGCCATTTATCCAACATCGTGCCGAACATTCTGAGGTAAATATATCCTAACGTAAAATTTAACAGTTAATTGTTTTTACTATCTGGAATAATATTGAATTTATTTTATGTTTATAACAGAGTAACACAGGTGAGGTGCAATCATTTCCAGATTTTTTCCGTGTGACGCATTACAATGACAAGAAGAAATGGATAAATGAAGAAGCCGAACGCTGCTATGTAAGTTTCAGTTTTTAAAATAAAATAATTAATATTATATATGTTAAATTTTTTTCTCAAATTCTAATATTAACTTTTTTTTTGAAACAGAACGAAATGACGGAACTCCAACATCAAACTCAGGAGACAGGGACCGACCCCATACCAGATGAGCAGCTGTCGCAAATGGTTTTCAAGAATCAGACAGCTTACAACGTTGGTCTTGGCACTCGTAAGAAGCCAACGTCATCTGCACGCAATAATGGTAATTCGGACAATGTCTCTCTTCGAGACGAGTTAGTCACCACCAAAGACGAGCTGCAGCAGACTAAGGAGAAGCTACAACAGGTCACGGTGGACCACGAGAAGAAGATGATGGACCACGAGAAGAAGATGGAGCAGTTGGAACAGCAACTGCTGGCTTTCCGTCAGATGTTCGAGGCCTCAATGAGTCATGGTGCATCGGGCTCGAGCGTCCCCCCATCACAGTAGTAATTAATTTTATATTTAGTTTTGTATAAACATTTTGAACAAATAGATTTAATATAATATTTCTTTTTTCTAAAACAAATTTCAATATAATATTTCGTCATTAATTACATTTTTTTTCAACTAAATTAAATATTTTAGACCAAAAAATAAGTAAATTACTAATTTTTAAAAAAATAAATTATTTACTTTTAGCGTCGAATATTTCGACGCTAATAGTATACAAAATGGCCACATTTATTTCTTTTTAAATATATGTAGCTACGTCGACTAGTTTCGACGCTAAAGGTGACTTTTAGCGTCGACAAATATCGACGCTAATAGTAAAAAACATGGTCGCTATAAGCTTACATATAATACTTTTTTAATATACTTTAGCGTCGAAATGTTTCGACGCTAAAAGTTTGAATTTTTGCGTCGATATATTTCGTCGCCAAATATACAATATAGCGTCGAAAATTTTACTTTAGCGTCGAAATCAATTGGACGCAGAATTCTCTTTTTTAGCGTCGCATTTACTTATTTCGACGCTAAAAGTGGTTTTCGTCGACATTTTATCGTCCATTGTTTGCGTCTAATTTTTTCGACGCTAAATATAATTTGCGTCGAAATTGTCACTTATGGCGTCGAAACAATTCGACGCTAAATGGTCTAATTCTTGTAGTGATTTGATAATTCACGGAAGGAAATTCGATCTTACAATACTAATAATTGGTAAAAACTAATTAGCAAGATTAAAATAGCTATAAATTTCAATGCCGATGATGAAATTGAGAGCGCTTTTGATATTACCAAACTCTCATTGAAACTGCTAAAAGTACTCAAGCTCAGTGAAACCATTATCAAATAAAATAGACTAAATTAACCAACCAATATTAACCCTTATATATGTATACTAATAATTAAGTAAACTTTGAAACAATATAATTGTAAAAGAAAATACACACATTTGATGCTCTTATATGTTAGAACTTAGAACAAAGAAATTACTCAACTTAGCTAAACTGTATATAAATTTCACGTCCATTGACTTGGTGGTGTAGGGTTCAATATCTCACATTGAAGTTATGAGTCCGAATCAGTGCGTTTCCGGACAATCGGGGGTTTTACATGTTTCGCTTAAGCCCAAAAGAGGTTGTTTGGCCGTAGAATTTCCAAGGATTTAAAAAAAAAAAACATAAGAGACAAAAGAAAAAATTTGACATTAGAAAGAAAATAGAATAACTTTTATTTCAAAATCTAGTTGGGGCAAATGTCGCAACCGATCCTCAACTAGCTTCGTCAGTGAGTACATTCATTGAATACATAGCAATTATATGAAGAAAAAGGGAAAAAAAAAATAATAATAAAGAAGATATGGGAATAATAAGTGAATATTGAAGATATTGGAGATAAAATCTGCAGTCAAATTATTGGTATGAATTCTGATATCTTAAGTTCTTGTGCATGCATGCATATGCATCCAAGCATGACTGTAGTCATTTTCTTTCGTTTAATTAAAAAAAAAAAAAAAACTTTATCTTCTGACTAACATTCTTTGGGTCGTTTCATTTGACTGCATGCATGCCAGCATGGAGACTTATGAGACGAGCCTTTTTGCAAAATCATGAACAATCATATTTATACAAAATGGTGATAAAATAATATCTAATTAGGCTTGATCGTTGTTCGGTTTCGGAACCGAATCGGCGATTCTGGTTCCTGCTGAAGAAGAAATCGGAACCAAACCGTACAGTGTATTGTTCGTTTCGGTTATAATTCCCCTTTGTTTTAGTTAAACAAATACAATAATGATAATTCGTAATTTAGTAATTAGGTAATATTCATATAATCACAATACACAATATTAAGTAAAATATTTTTGGAAAACAATTAACAATTATACCTTGATAAATTAATTTTTTATTAATTAAAGTATAAATTAATAAATATTAATTTAAATATTTTCTTGATTAATTAATAAAATTTTTCGGTTATGCGAATCGGTTTCGTGGTTTGGATTGGCGGTTCAGTTCAAAAGGTTCGGTTTCGATTTGGTTCAACCATCGGTTTCGGTTCGGTTCAAGGTTCAGTTCCTCAAATTGGAAGAACCAAAATCGAACTGATTCTTCGGCGGTTCCGGTTCAGCTCAGAACCGTCAAACTATTGACTGATTCGATTCGGATCCTGACCCGATTTGATTCCGGTCTGGTTCGCGGTTCGAAACCAAATCGTAGTCAAGCCTATCTAAAACCATGTAATTTCAATTATTTAAAAAAAAAAAAAACTCAATAATTAAAATTATTTAGTTTTGAAAGTTATTTTATCCCATTTTTTTACTCTTTTGTACAAATATCATTTTCCAACTTCTTATAATAAGTGTTTTCAGAACCGGACTAGTGATCGAACAGATGATTCAAAAGGTTCAATGAGCCAGTGGTTTGACCGGTTGAATCGTTCTGAAAAAATCAGCAAAATCAGCTTACGTCATAAATAGTTTTATTTAATTAAAAATTATTAAAAATATTAAATTTTAAATTTTAACTTTTAACTTTTTTATTTTAATAATTAAAAAATTGAACTAGTCTGGTCCAATTCACTAATTTTGACCGATTTTGACTGATTTTAATCTATTTTTTTCGAACCGATTTTTATCGTATAAACCGGATGAACACAAGATTGGTTCCTAATTCGACTGGCCGATTCAGTCGGATTTTAAAAATTATGCTCATAATTTCTCAGTTTATATTTTGTCCTTTGCTAGTGCCTCCAGTTTCTCAAAATATGCTGTGGGTGCCGTATGGCAATTTTTAAATTTTTTGCTTCCATTCCCTTGCATCATTTGTTTCCATTCATTGATATGATATTTTGTTTTGTCATAAAGCTCCTACATAACAATATGGGTCTCGATCTCATCCTTGTAACAACTCTACACGACACTTGTATATTGAGAAATTCTGTATTTTATTAAATGCGGCCAAAATATTATAGTACTGATATTTAGTTACAAAATAATTTTTTAAAAAAAAAAAGAAAAAGAAAATACAAACCCCAATGCAACGTTATTGTCTTTGTAATAGATTGCAGTTGCACTACAAGAAAAAAAAAAGCCTTTAATGTCCAAAGATTTCGTCGCTAAAAGTCAAAATTTCAATGCTAAAGGTCTTATGTTTCGAAATAAAATTTCAACTCAAAAGCTTCTGAATATATTTAGCGTCAAAAATTGATTTCGATGCTAAAAATATATCTTCAACTATAAAATATTTTATCGCTAAAAATACTAATTTTTAGCGTCGAAAATCATTTTTGACGCTAAATACCTTCCTCGACCAAGCTTTCGCGTCAAAATTTTATTTCGACGCAGAAGACCTTTAGTGACGAAATGTTTTGACGCTAAAGGTCAAAATAATAATAATAAAAATACAAATACAAAATTTATTATAATTAGTTTTAAAAATTAATTATAACAAAATTGACATTGCAAATTAATTTCATACTGAATTTCATTACAAAACTAATTAAATATTTAGAAAACATAAAAACATTATTATAAATTTGTTATAAAAAATTATAACAAAGATATCTTTATTGATATAAAAAATATATAAAATTTATCACAATAAAAAAATATAAAAAACAATTTTTTTATATATATATTTTCTTCTTCTTCACTTTCATTTGTTTTTCATAAGCGAAATGTTTACCTTCTAGCGTCGAAATTAAAATTCAATACTAAATGGTTATTAGCGTCGATAATATTTTGACGCTAAATGTCCATTTTATTGTAGTGTTGGTTAAGTTAGTTGAATTTCACATTATACATACATACATACATATACATATACATATACATATACATATACATACACACGTATATATATATATATATATATATATAAGTGTAAGCTTTTGTATAAGATTTGTATTGGTGTTATATATATAAGTGTAAGCTTTTGTATAAGATTTGTATTTGGTGTTGAGTTAAACTTTTTGAAGAGTTTTTTAATTGGCGATTGGTAATTATTGGATAATAATTTAAATGTAATTGAATCTTAATTGTGTATTGTTATTAAAATACGTGTTAAAATATGCACTAGATTCAAATCCGAGTAAATATCATTTATATGCCTATATTTTAGCTTTAAATCCCATTACATCTTTATATATAGTTTGCAAAATACCTCAACACATCCCTCTAACTTAATTATTAACTGAATTTCACCTTTTTACCCATATTCATTTTAGATAATTAACATTATAAAAATATATAAACCAAAAAAAATGTGAATTATATAAATTTTAACAAAAATCAAATTTATTTGTAAGAATTTAAAATATATTAACAACTATGCTCTATTGAAGATTTTAATATTTTTTTTTATTGTATATGTTATTGTTAATTTTTTATTTCTTTAAATTAATTTTTTTGTATGTTTATATATAATCACCACTAAATTCAAATAAATGAAAATACATGAAGTATTTTCTTAATTAAATTATAAATGTTAAAAAGTAATCGTAATACTCTAATTTAATATTTGAATATCTGCTGTCATATGAAATATATTTTACATGATTAATAATTACAATGTTAATTAAAATAATAATAATTAAATTAATAGTTAATTCTTTTTAATTTAAATAATTTTTATTTATTTTCAAAAAAAGTTTTATTTAGTTTGACAAAATTAAATCCCTCTTAATTTAAATAATTTTCATTTTTTGTTAAAAAGAAATTTTTTATCATTTATTTTAATTATTTAAAATTTTCAAGGATAAAATTGTCAAACTAAGTAAAACAAATTGTCAAACTAAGTAAAAACTTGAGAAGGAATGGTATTTTCAGGTATTTTTAAATTATAAGGATGTTATGAAAAATTGAAACAAAATATAAAAATATGATGGACATTTAGATTGCGTTTGGTAGAGCGGCGGACGAACGTTAACACTAGTGTTTCAACGCTCTGTCAAACATTTACTTTAACGCTAGCGTTAACGCTTACAGAATCATAATCTCATAATATGAACTTATTTTTTGACATTAGTTTATACTTTAACGTTTGTTCTTTATTTTATAAGATAACTTGTACTCTTTGATAATATTCTCTGCCAAACACACTTGTACCCTTCAAATTATTTACAATATCTCCGACCTTTATATCTGAAGAGTTTGCCAAAGAGAGTCTTAAGGTGGACGTACATGTTTATTGTTACAAGAAATATTAAATCTCTAAAATGATAAATAGAAAATAGAGTTATACAAAATCCGAGGATTAATTTTATGAAACAATAAAATATGAGTGATTTGATATTATTAATTAATAAATATGTAACATATGTAATTATATTAAATATAATTATTAATAATTTTTTAATTTTTTAATATGTGATATTATTATTATATTATAGACTTTTTTTTAAAAAATTAAAATTACTATTCAATACAAATTATATTCACCGTTAAAACCAAATATTGGGATTTCCGGAATCATGGAAGGGGCTGATATCTAACTGTATCTCTTCACTCAGCTACTCTGTTATTATTAACGGCAAGGTTAGAGGGTTGATTCGTCCACAAAGGGGGTTGAGGCAGGGATGTCTGTTATCTCCTTATCTCTTCATTTTGTGTGCTGAAGCACTATCAGGACTACTAAATAAAAGAATCAGGGAGGCAGATTTTGGAGGGATAAAATTTGGGAAAGATGTAGTAGTATCCCACTTATTTTTTGCGGATGATAGCTTGGTGTTCACAAAGGCCTCTACTAGAGACTGTTCGAATTTAAAAGTGCTCTTTGATTGCTATGCTACGGCCTCAGGTCAGATTTTTAATTATGCTAAGTCTTCAATTTTATTCAGCCCCAATACTTGCCCAGCCACAGTTGAAGGAATTAAAAGTATTCTTAAGCTGAATTCGGCCTCTCACCATGAGAGATATCTGTGACTACCCTCTATTGTGAGCAGGAAAAAAAAGAAACTTTTCAATGAGATTAAGAACAAGGTTACTCAGAGAGCTATTAAATGGCTTGGTAGAACATTCTCCAGTGGCGGTAAAGAAGTTCTAATTAAAGCAGTTGCACAAGCAATCCCATCTTATGCAATGAGTGTGTTTAAGCTCCCTCGTGGGTTATGTGAAGAGATGCACAAGAAGCTAAATGCGTTTTGGTGGGGTTCTTCCAGTGAGAAAAAAAGGATACATTGGGCCAGCTGGGATAGGCTTAGCAAATCAAAAGTAGAAGGGGGAATGGGGTTTAGAGATTTAGAACTCTTTAACAAAGCTCTATTGGCGAAGCAGGGTTGGCGAATTTTGCAAAGCCCGGAATCCTTAGTGGCAGTAGTGCTAAGAGCTGGGTATTTCAGAGATGGAAACTTCCTCAATGCCAAATTAGGGCACAACCCGTCCTTTATTTGGAGAAGTATCCTTTGGGGCAGAGCATTACTGCAAAAAGGAATTCGGTGGAGGATTGGGAATGGGGACAGTGTGACAATCATGGAGAGTAGTTGGTTGTCTAGACCAAACCTTTTAAAACGAATTATGAGCAAATTGTTGCCCGGGAATGCAAAAGTTAGCTGTCTGCTCTTGGGTAATCAAGGTTGGAATGAAGACTTAGTCAAGGAAATTTTTTTCGATGAAGATGCGAAGGAAGTTCTGAACATCCCCTTGCCTAAAGGATCAATGCAGGATAAGTTGATATGGCATTTTGACAAGAGGGGAATTTTTTCGGTGAAATCGGCGTATCACCTTGCTAGGAACAGTGAGATGACAACTGAAGAATGTTCCTCATCAAGCTCGACTTACAATCTCTGGGGAAAATTAGGGAGCTTACGCCTGCCTGAAAAAGTTAAGATCTTCATTTGGAAGGGGCTGTTGACCGGCGTAAACACACATGTATAACGCAAGCATACGTATCGTTCAAGTAGTATAAAAAGTATCGATCCCACGAGGACTTAATACCTAAGCTATTAATTTTATGAGGTCAAATGATTACTAGTATCTAACAGGTTGTTTGATTGATTTGAAATGACGACGATTCTAAATTTAAAGACAAGTAAATAAAATTGTTTGAAAGTAAATTTTAAGAAAATTCAATATTAAAAACTATCTAGGGTTGTGAATCTTTTCAATATTATTTAAAGATGAAGTGGTTATCCTATAGTTGGGTAATATATTAATTTATTAACCTGGAACACTAAATTATGTGAAAGCCTTTGTCGATGGTCAGACACAAATACCCAGTTTAACCCAATTGAACCATATGTCTATGTCAACCAAATTATCTGGATTCATTAAGTTTAAGTTCCAATTATGGCCACCTCCTCCCGACAGGTATATGTCTATCCTGTAAGGAAATCTATTAAAGGGTTATCTATCCTCAATCCTGTAAGGAAATCTATTAAAGGGTTATCTATCCTCAAGGAAGATCGTGGGCTATTGAGTCTAAGGTCTCAAACTTAAAATCCCTATGACTAGTTCATTTTAAGTTTACTTAATCAATTTTATTAATGGCCACTTAATAAAAAGCATTAAGATTAAGACTAAATAAATAAATCTTTATATTACCCAAACTATAATCTAACCCTTATAAACCGGTGATATTGAAATTCATCACAACCCTAGATAACTAACTTAGTTATGACACATGACTAGGGCTAGTAAAAACTTAAAAGTAAAAGCCATAAAGTAAAAATGCGAAATAGTAAATGCGGTAAAGTAAATACTGAAAAGTAAATAACAATAAAATAAAATGCTAAGGTAAAAGGAATTACTTTTACTATTTACTATTTTAGATATCTCTCATAAAATAATATATAAACTTGTGATAATATTACCAACCAGCCATATAGGCGGTAACCTGATTAATTCACATTATGTTCGACCAGCCATAAAGGCGGTATGATTTGTCCATGAACCTGCCATATAGGCGATAAGAAAATTTAATTATCAACCAGCCATATAGGCGGTATCCTTGATTAGTCGGGTTTAAACCAATTTAAATTTAATAGCCAACCGAACAATATGACGGTATCCTTATTAAGTCAAATTTTAAATAGTAAATATATTATATTTAAGGGAGATTAATCTAAATAGTAACAGTAAAAGAATTACATTTCACCTTAGCAATGAGAAGTTACCTCATCATGGTTGAATAGTAAAACTGAAACAGTAAAAACAAGATAAATTACTATTACTATTACAGAAAGTAATTACTATTACAGAATGTAATTAAAAATTAATTACAAAACTTAAATTAAAAGAAATTAAAGAGAGAAACTTCATATTTACATCAAAGAAATGAGAGAGAATGGTGCCACTAAAACTGAAATCTCGAGCTCAATTTATAGATAATTTTTGCGTCCAGCGTCGCGACGCCAAAGGCTTCAGCGTAGCGACGCTGGACCTGTTTACTTTGGTCCACGCGGGTTGACCACGCGCATTGTTGGCATAATCTCGTGATGACACGTGTCACGCGGTAAAGGTGGTGCAATAGGAAGACGACACGTGGCAGACGGTGATTGGCTGAGCTATCGGTCTAATGAACATCTGACACGTGGCACGCATTTAGGATTGGTCCAATGAGAGATTAACACGTGGCAGCATGTGAGTCGTCGGTAATTCGGTCCAATGAAAACTCGACACGTGTCACGCGCTTGCTTTGGTCCAATGAGATTTCGACACATGGTAGACGACGCATTTTAGCTGATCTTTCTGTGATGATGACACGTGGCACGGCGCACGTTAGCAAGTCCATTTTCTCAGATTCTGACACGTGTCCCTCGGCGCACGTTAGCATGTCCGGTGCACTTAGGCGTCGCGACGCGATGAGTCTTGGCGTCGCGACGCGAACAAATTACCAAAATGCCCATTTTCCCAATTTTCACTATTTTGCTCCAAATCACCTCCAGAATGTCCTGAAACTTTATTTATCTACAAAATAACACAAAACACATCAGAATATTCACAAAGCTCAAGAAACTATACAAAATATTAGGTTGAATGAGTGAGAAATAGTGATAGATTACCACTCATCACACCCCCAAACCTAACATTTTGCTAGTCCTCGAGCAAAACACAAAATAAAATAACATAAAAAATTTAACTAAGCCACTTTCGTAGGGATCACGGTTGCATTTAGCGTATGCAACAAGCCTTTAAACCCCTAGGTGTCCCTAGTGGACGAGTTGTAGTCTCGTGAGGGTTTACAACAATGATACCCACAAACATTTTACAAAAGTAAAAAGGTAATAAAACTAATGCACACAAAAGCAAAAAGACAAGCGAAAATAGAATAAAGAAGTTAGTGACTAATCAGGTGAAATTTCTACTCCAAGTTATTAGTTGTTTTGTTTCTTTCTAAATTACCGAATAGGTAAATTCTCTGATTATATTTACCATTCTCCATATACACAGCCAACAAAATATTAATCAACTCATTTTTGCCCACAACAGTCATAACTGCAGTTGATAAGAGAGTAATATTTTTGTCCTAAAGTTCTATCAGATTTCACACCTTTTTGTAGCAATGGAATAATTTTTCTGATTTTTCTGATTTTTTCTTTGATTTTTCTCTATTTTTTATTTATATACAATATCTTCCGTCTATGTAGCGAGTTTTGGGTCGGTGGCTCCCAAACCAGTTGGCTTTAGGGCACCAGGTGTTAAAACACCCATACGGACTTAATTACTCAGACTTCAGATATATATATTTTTGCAGCATCTCCGTTCATGTAGCGAGCTTTGGGCCAGTGACTCCCAAACCAGTTGGTTTTAGGGCACTAGGTGTTAAAACACCCTTACAGACTTAATAACCTGGATCTTAGATGCTTTATTTTATACATCAGAATTTTTTTTTTTTTTACTCCATTACTTTTTTGAGATGCTTCCTCCAATTAAATTAGAGCACTGAATATTACAAACTTTTCAATTACAGCTCATGTCCGTATGTTACTATGTATGTTGATAATATCTGTCAACTGAGCATATGAAGATCCATTTTAGTCAGTGTTAAGGAGAATTCACTAATTAAATAATTTAAAAGGAAATAAACAAAAATTAACTTATTTCGAAAATAGGCTTGAGATACGTCTCAGGAGTGGAAACTCCTTACTCGGCTATCTTTTACCAATTTTACATTTTTAGTCAAAACACAAAAACGCAAAATATTTTTGTAATTTTTGAAAAATTTTCAATTTTTTTTGTATTTTTCGAAAAATTTTGGATTAAAAATAAAAACAACACACAAACTAAAAAAAACAAGGTACTGATCAACTAATTCCTTCCCCCAAACCTAAATGAGACATTGTCCCCAATGTCTTAAACAGTAAAAGGAGAGTTTAGAAAATAATACCTAGCTAGCTGAAATTCTACAGGAAATTAAAGGTTAAGATCCAGATTAATCCTACGCCTCTTACCACGATCATCCTCGGACCAATTTATCTTTGAAAGGATAGGGTCAACTCGTGGTTCATATGCTATGAGTTGGTCTATTAGATCCGAAGCAGTTCTGGCAGTAAAGAGGAGTTCTTTTAAAGGTTTCGACACGAACCCATTTCTCCGAGCATCATCAAGAAACACACAAAGAAAATCATAAAATCCATCAACGTTGAGCAGTCCAATTGGTTTCTGGTGTATGTTCAGGTTCGCCCAAGATAACACAATAAAAATTTCCTCCAATGTACCCAAGCCACCTGGCAAAGCAATAAAAGCATCAGCACGGTTAATCATTTCCACTAGTCATTCAGACATACCTGGCACAATCAGTTCTTCTCCGTTTGATGGTTCAATAAGATTTGCCTCTGCCAAGGGTTTTGGGATGATTCCCAAAACGTGACTACCTCCTTCCTGTGCAGCCTTTGAAACGATCCCCATAAGTCCAAGATTTCCTCCGCCATATATCAAGTGCATATTCCTCGCAGCTAAGACTCGACCCAATTCCTGTGCTGCTTCTATGTATTGTGGCTTAGTACCAACACTGCTACCGCAAAACACATAGATGTTTTCAACTCGTCTTCTTGAAGTGGCTTCCATTTTTTTATGTATTTCTTTCTCAACTCTGGATGCCTTCAAAAGTACAATGACGGGCTGAATTTATAGTACCTGAAAAGGGTGAGTAAAAATAGCACAAGTATCTTCCAGAGGACGATTAGTAGCGAAATAATATCATGATTAGTCAAAAAGGTCTGGATCCTGTCGAAGAAAATAAAAGAAAACAACAAAACAAATTACAATTATTAAGAAAAGACAAAGAGATATAATATTCACAAGAAAAGTAACAGCTTGATTGACGTCTATGCGTCAGGGACAAGTTTCCCATCCAATTTTCTTATAAATTGGCAAACAGGGTCTTTTTGAGTCAGATTCCCAAGACTTAACTGTTGTCTTTCTTTTTTAAATTGTGTATGTAACTTGCGAATGGCTATATGAACATATCCACTGGGATGCGTCTCAAGAGTTGAAGATATTTCAACTACAGACTCCTTACTCAAGCCATCCCTAATGAATTTAATTTTGTCTTCGCGATTATCAGACACCATTCCTAAAGAACGACAACGAGTGTTGCAATTAAATCGCGCACATTTGAAACAAACACTCATTTGCTTAGCTCTACGTTTCTTTGCATAGGTGCTTCTTCCAAAACCAGGCAGATGTGAAATAAAAGAGTCAGAAGACTCACCTGCCAATCAGACTCGTGCTTCAATTACCTAACGAATATCATTAGGAATACCATGGATTGTCAATAACCTCATCCGTTCCAAGCGAGCTTTATAGACTTTCATCAGAGATTTTTGAGGGAGAGAAGGAAATTGCTTATGAAGACTTGCGAGAGCTTCTTCCATATTGAAATGACTTAATCTGTAAAAACTAAACACACAAAATTAAATCACACCAAATCACAATATATACACAAATTGCATGGGTTGCCTCCCTGCGAGCGCTAAGTTTAGAGTCGTCAGCTAGACTTGACTTCTCGAACGTTAAGCTGGATCTGAAAGTGTGACACTTTCTTTTTATCGCTCAAATGATTCTCCCCAATAGTGTTTGACACACTGACTATTAACCTTGAATGTGTTGTTGGTATTGGGATCCAGTAACTCAACAGCTCCATAAGGTAAAACCTGAGTGATCACAAATGGTCCTGACCACCTAGATTTCAACTTTCCAGGAAAAAGTTTCAACCTCGAGTTGTACAACAACACCGCTGCCTTGGTTCCAACTGTCTGTGAACTATTTTTCGGTCATGCCATTTCTTGGTCTTTTCCTTGTACAATTTGGCATTCTCATAAGCCTGTAGGCGAAATTCCTCCAATTCGTTGAGTTGGTGAAGTCTTTTTTCTCCTGCAGCTTGTGAATCAAAATTCAACTTCTTTAGTGCCCAGTACGTCTTGTGCTCAAGCTCAACTAGCAGATGGCACGCTTTCCCAAACACCAATCGATATGGAGACATACCAATGGGTGTCTTGTAAGCTGTCCTATTGGCCCATAATGCATCATATAGTTTTGTTGACCAGTCCCTCCTTGTTGATCCAACGGTTCTTTCTAGGATTCTTTTGATTTCCCTGTTTGAAACCTCAACTTGTCCATTTGACTGTGGATGGTAAGCAGTGGCAACTTTGTGAGTAACTCCGTATTTGGATAGGAGTGCATCGAAATATCTGTTGCAGAAATGTGAACCACCATCGCTGATGATTGCACGAGGTGTTCCGAATCGAGTGAAAATGTTCTTTTTAAGGAATTTGATCACCACTTTTGAATCATTGGATGGCAGTGCAATAGCTTCGACCCATTTGGAGACGTAGTCTACATCAACTAGGATGTACAGGTTTTCGAATGATGGAACAAAGGGTCCCATGAAATCAATACCCCACACATCGAATATTTCCACTTCTAGAATGTTTTGCAACGGTCTTTCATTTCTCCTTGAAATATTCCCTGTTCTCTGGCATCTGTCATATTGAAAAGCAAAAAGATAAGCATCTTTAAAAAGAGTGGGCCAGAACAAACTTGATTGAAGAACTTTTGCTGCAGTTTTATTTCTGCTGAAGTGTCCGCCATATGGTGATGAATGACAGTGCTGCAAAACACTGTTGATTTCCTCCAGTGGAACACACCGTCTCAATAATTGATCAGCACAACGTTTGAACAGGTACGGTTCATCCCAGACATAGTGTTTGACTTCTTTGAAGAACTTTTTCCGTTGCTGAGTTGTCAATTCCAACGGCCATTTTCCTGACACAATGTAGTTGACATAGTCAGCATACCAAGGGACTTCCTGTTGTTTCATGGCAAACAGCTGTTCATCTGGAAAAGTTTCTTTGATTGACAGATCTTTGTCAGCTGTTTCTCCATTCTCGAGCCTCGATAGATGATCTGCCACCTGATTCTCTGTTCCTTTCCTGTCTCTGATCTCCACGTCGAATTCTTGCAGAAGAAGTATCCAACGGATCAATCTGGGTTTGGCATCTTTCTTTGTGATCAGATATTTGATTGCTGAATGATCTGTGTAGACCACCACTTTGGGACCCAACAAATAGGAGCGGAATTTGTCAAAAGCGTACACAACTGCGAGCAACTCCTTTTCAGTGGCTGTGTAGTTGAGTTGAGCTTCATTCAGAGTTCTGCTGGAGTAGTAAATGGTGTGGAAAATCTTTGCTTTACGTTGTCCCAAAACTGCACCTACAGCAAAATCACTAGCATCGCACATCACTTCAAATGGAAGGGTCCAGTCTGGTGCTACAATGATGGGGGTAGAAATCAGCTTTTGTTTTAAGATCTCAAAAGCTTAATGGCATTTTTTGGTGAAGTTGAAAGGCACATCCTTCTCCAGAAGATTGCAAAGAGGTTTTGCAATCTTGGAAAAATCTTTGATAAATCTCTTATAAAAACCTGCATGTCCGAGAAAACTTCGAATCCCTTTGACAGATGTTGGTGGAGGTAGTTTTTCAATTGTCTTTATCTTTGCTTTGTCTACCTCAATCCCCTTTTATGAGATCCGGTGTCCAAGAACAATGCCCTCATGTACCATGAAATGACATTTCTCCCAATTGAGCACCATGTTTGTATCTTCGCACCTTTGTAACACATGTTCAAAATTTTGCAAACAATGATCAAAAGAATCTCCAAACACAGAAAAGTCATCCATGAAAACCTCCATACTCTGCTTCTGCATGTCTGAGAATATGGCCATCATGCAACGCTGAAAAGTGGCGGGGGCATTACATAATCCAAATGGCATCCTGCGGAAAGCAAAAGTACCATAAGGACATGTAAATGTGGTTTTCTCCTGATCTTCTGGGGCGATGGCAATCTGATTGTATCCTGAATATCCGTCAAGAAAGCAATAGAATTCATGTCCCGCCAATCTGTCTAACATCTTGTAGGACACAGAAGCTGGGGCGACGCATGCTGTTCTAGACTCAAGGCCTAGTTGGGAGTACAGAGTAGCCCGCGGGGGACTAAACCGGAGAATAATGGAGTCGCCACCCGGTGTGAACCGGGACAAAGATTTAAGGCCGCACTCACCCCTCGCAAGGGAAGACCTCAAACCATTGGGTTCGGAATGGTCCCTTACTTATGCCACTTGTAATGTACAGATTTATGCACTAATCCAACCAAGCCAATGACATATATTTCCAAGTGCACCACAATCCTAAGTTCACATGCTTAAAAGTAAAGTTTACATCTAGCATATATGAAATCCAATCTTATTGCCAAGTTCACATGTTTAAAAAAGGTAGGCTTTTGAAATAACGAGCACACAACGTCATAAGAATTCAATCATTCACATAAACATAAACACAAATAGTCATGGTAACATTTGCATGTAATATAAAGGAAATCAAAATGACGACGAATAATGTTATAGGCGCACTATGTAAAGAAGCACATAAAATATGGTCAAAATAACCGCATGATAAACTAAATCAATACAAACACATAACTTGAAAAAATGAAGAAAGACACGAATTTAAATATGCCAAAGATGGACAATCAAAGGTGCAATTTTATATTAAAAAAAATGAACATGCCATAATGTGATGCCAAAGAATGCAACTAACATGAGTGAAAGAAAGGAATACTGAGAAGAAGAGAAATGCAATATGCGCCTATACTTGTGCAATTACTACCAATTTTCCATTAAGCATGCTATATGTGACACAAGATTATGCAATGAGATGTTATGAATGAATGATATGAAAAGGAAGACATGACCAACATTGTGCAACAAAAGGAATAAGGTGCATGGTTAAAATGACATTTTGCAAAAACAGTGAAAAATCGAGTAAATGACGGCGCGGCAAAACATCATGGCAAAGGTAGCCTTATGGCATTTTTCCTCGAATGGAGGACCTTAAAACCACCCTAGTCAAGCCCATGCGCACATATCACATAATCAAGTACAATGAATAAAGATGCATAAAAAGGGTTTTTTGTAAAACAACGAAAAATCGTGTAATAAACAGCGCGACAAAACATCATGGCAAAGGTAGCCTTATGGCATTTTCCCTCGAATGGAGGACCTTAAAACCACCCTAGTTAAGCCCATGCGCACATATTACATAATCAAATGCAATAAATAAAGAAGCATAAAAAATGGGTTTTTGTAAAACAGCGAAAATCGTGTAATAAACAGCGCGGCAAAACATCATGGCAAAGGTAGCCTTATGGCATTTTTCCTCGAATAGAGGACCTTAAAACCACCCTAGTTAAGCCCATGCGCACATATTACATAATCAAATGCAATAAATAAAGAAGCATAAAAAAAAGGGTTTTTATAAAACAGCGAAAAATCATGTAATAAACAGCGCGGCAAAACATCATGGGAAAGGTAGCCTTATGGCATTTTCCCTCGAATGGAGGACCTTAAAACCACCCTAGTTAGGCCCATGCGCACATATTACATAATCAAATGCAATAAATAAAGAAGCATAAAGAAATGATTTTTGTAAAACAGCGATAAACAGTGTAATAAACAGCGCGACAAAACATCATGGCAAAGGTAGCCTTATGGCGTTTTCCCTCGAATGGAGGACCTTGAAACCACCCTAGTTAAGCCCATGCGCACATATTACACAATGCATAAAAAAATAAAACAAATAAATAAAGAATATCGGATTTCGTATACCCGATTGAATACATCTCTCGTCCAATCAAGTATACATCATCCGGCGCGGCGAAGCCTCGGGTAAAGGATTTTAACCCCTTTAAGGGGACCTTTCATCACACTTGCTAAGCCCATGCGCACATATTACATAATGCATAAAAAAATAAAACAAATAAATAAAGAATATCAGATTTCGTATACCCGATTGAACACATCTCTCGTCCAATCAAGTATACATCATCCGGCGCGGCGAAGCCTCGGGTAAAGGATTTCAACCCCTTTAAGGGGACCTTTTATCACACTTGCTAAGCCCATGCGCACATATTACATATGACATAAATGAATGATATGCGGAAATTAAAAGACAGAAAAATTAAACGGCAAATAATCAAATGAACAAGATATCACAAAATCAACAAGTGTCGTTTGCTCAAGTGGTACGTGGAATTGTTACCCAAGTACAAACCGCACTACCGTTCATTCGGATTCGGCTACGGAATTTACGTCTGGGTTTCCATCCTATATACTACAAGAGACGACACTTCCATTCATCCAAAATCCACAACAAACATCATATACACAACAAATGCCACAAATACAGAAAAATAATCAAAGTAAATGACCATAAATTAAATAGAAATAAGTGTGAAAAATACCCTCAGGTCTAACCTTTTTAGTTGTCCTCGGACTTGCGTTTCCCGGAGATCGGAAGGGATGAAAGCTCCTTACTTTTCCGGTTCACTAGCTTCACGTTTTGGCTCGCTGTTCCACTGTTTTTCCCACTATTTTGGCGTCGTTTTACTGCTATTTTTGACGTGTTTTCTGCTCACTGTTTCAGGTCTTATTATTCTGTTTTGGTGGACTATTTGTGCGTGTTTTAGGGGGCTATTTGTGTATATTTTTTTGTGATTTTTTAAGGGTTAAATATGCAACTTTTACTCACTGGTTTGGGGTATTTTGGGGGCTATTTGAAGGGCTGGAACTGTACAAAAAGGGCTGCTGTTTGTGCGTGAAAGGGGTTGTTGTTCTGGTTGCTGTTTCACGTGGATGTGGTTGCTGTTCTGGTTGTTTTTCACGTGGATGTTGCTGCTGTTTATGAGCTTATTTTGGTGGTGATTAGGGGCTGTGATGGTGGTGATAAGGGGTGTTGTAAATCGAGTAAGGAGGGGGATGGTGGATGTATGGTTCTCGGCCAAGAGAGAGTGAGATGAAGAGAAAGGTTTCTAGTTGGTGTCTTGTAATTTGCGTGTGAGAGGAGGGATGTCTTGATGTCTTGGGCGTGAATGAGAGAGAGTGAAGAGGAGAGGTGGCTAGGTTAGTGCATGTTTATATAGAAGAGAGGTAGGGTTTGCCCTTGTCTCACAAGGTAGAGATTTTGTTTCCAAATTATGAGAGATGGGAATGGTATATACAAGATTGAGGGGGGACAAAATATTTTAAATTAGGAAGTCAACTAATCTAAATTGGTGGATATCTTATTGAATTAGGAAGTCAACTATTTTAAATTGGTAGATGTCTTATTAGATTAGGAAGTCAAATATTTGATTAACTTTGATTGGTTAGGATTGATTTTAATTAGGCATATCTTATTTTAATTTTAGTATATGAATTATTTAAATTAGGCATGATTTTAGTTTAAGTTGGTAATTGTTTATTTTATGTTTGGTATATGTTTTATTTAATTATTTAATTAACTTAATTATTATCTTATTTAATTAATGTTTTAATTTAATTAATATTTATTTAATTTGGGGTGTATATTAAGGCTTTGGGCGTGTGGGCTTTGGTGGGTAGGAGTGGGCTTGGCTAGGTGCATGTTGATTTAGTTAAGTGTTTGGGCTAAGTTTGTGTGGACTAGGTGGGTGTGTAGGCTAAGTTCATGTGGACTAGGTGTGTGTGGGCCGGGTTTAGGTGTCTTGGGCCGAGCATAAAATTTTAAAACAGAAAACAAACGAGTTACTTGAAGCCAAACTAGTGAACTTAATCCGTCAATGAGTCAATTCTTGACTCTTCCCTTCCGATGTCCGTTTCCCGCGGTTTCCGTAACTTAAAAGGTAGTTGTCTCCAAATAAGACTCCTCATCGGGTTTCACATGCAAAAATGCAATGCCTACACATCTGGTCAATGAATGGTAGCGGAAAATGGTCCTTTCTCGTGGCTTTGTTCAGCTTTCTGTAATCCATGCATACTCTCCACCCAGTCACCGTTCTTGTTGGAATTAGCTCATTCTTTTCATTGGTAACCACAATAGTTCCTCCTTTCTTTGGTACACACTGCATATGACTCACCCAACTACTATATAAAATTGGGTAAATGATGCCAGCATCCAACCATTTGATTATTTCTTTCTTCACGACTTCCTTCATGATTGGATTAAGTCTCTGTTGATGCTCCACTGTGGGTTTGTACTCATCATTCATCAGAATCTTGTGCATGCAAAATGATGGACTAATGCCTCGAATGTCTGCTATAGTCCAGCCAATGGCTCTTTTGTGTTCTCGTAATACTCTCAGTAGCTTTTCTTCCTGCTTCAATGTTAGTGAAGAAGAAATAATAACATGTAATTCAGAAGTGTTTCCAAGAAATGCATACCTGAGATGGCTCGGAAGTAACTTCAGCTCCAGCTGTGGTGTTTCTTCAATCGAAGGCTTGATTCGATCTTTCTTGGGCAGTTCCAAGCTTTCAACTGGTGGTGTCGCTTTGAATCAGAATGGTTTTTCAAGGTAGTTGATACATTCCAGGATTTCAACATCTAGCTCACTGTCAGTCATGTTGGTGATGCAAGCTTCAAGTGTATCTGTGGGATTTGGCTCAGTATATTGAACGATACTTTCAACAACATCAACTCTGAAGCATTCTTCTTCCTTTTCATCACTCGGGAATTTCATGGCTTTGAAAACATTAAAGGTCACTTCTTGGTCCTGCACTTTCATGGTTAGTTCTCCTTTTTGCACATCAATCACAATTTTACCTGTAGCCAGGAATGGTCTCCCAAGAATGATAGGTATTTCTTTGTCTTCTTCCATGTCAAGGATGATGAAATCTGCTGGGAGAATTAGTTTGTCTACTTTCACCAGCATATCTTCAACAACACCTCTTGGAAATGCAAGTGTTCGGTCCGCAAGTTGCAATGAAACTGAGGTAGGCATTGCTTCTCCAATTTGCAGTTTCCTGTAAATAGAAAAAGGCATCAAGTTAACACTGGCTCTTAAATCACATAAAGCCTTACCGATGTAATGTTCTCCAATGGTGCATGGAACTGTGAAACTGCTAGGATCTTTCAACTTCGGGGGAAGGTTTCCTCTGAATAATGGCGCTACATTCTTCCGTTAATGCTACTGTTTCGTAGTCTCCCAATCTCCGTTTTCGTGAAAGAATATCTTTCATGAATTTTACATAGCTGGGAATTTCTTCCAAGGCTTCTGCAAATGGAATGTTGATATGCAGCTTTTTGAATACCTCCAAGAAACGAGCAAACTGCTTGTCTAGTTTGTTTTTCTGAAGTCGCTGAGGAAAAGGTGGAGGTGGAATGATATGATCTTTTTCTTTTTCCTTTTCTTCTTTTTCCTCCATCTGTGGAACTGCATCTTTTGGAATTTCCTCAATTGTTGCCTTGATCCCTACATCTTTGTTGATCTCAGTACCACTTTTCAAAGTAATGCTTGAATTTGCTCATTTCCTCGGTTCCTTGGATTGGGTTCTGTGCTGCTGGGAAGATTTCCTGGTGGTCTGTAACTCTGAGCATTGGCCAGTTGGCCGATTTGATTCTCCAGTGCTTTAATAGAAGCTGATTGGCTCTGAATCACAGCATCGTACTTTTTTAACTGAGCCAGCACTTCTGCTATTCCTGGTTCATTTGTCTGCTCCTGGCCTTTGTTTTGTTACTGAAATCCAGGTGGTGGATAGTTCTGTTGGAATCCATGTTGTGGATTGTTCTTTTGCCCTGAATTGTTACTCCATGAAAAATTAGGATGATTCCTCCACCCTGGGTTGTAGGTGTTGGAATATAGATTGTTCCCCTGTCTGTTGAAATTATTGACATAATTCACCGTCTCTTCAAGTTGGTTTGGTTCCGGTGCTCGTCCATATGGTGAACTTGTGGATCCAGTGGTAAAAGTCTCCATGAATTTGCATATCTGATCCAGCTTGGTATTGACTGGTGTATTGACTCCACTTTCATAAATTCCTGCAATTCTTTGGATCATGCTCCTTTTTGTTGGCCACAAAGAATTGTTGTTGGCCATTTCTTCGATTAGGTCTCAGGCTTGATCTTCTCCTTTTGCCATCAGGGCTCCTCCAGCAGCAGCATCGATTGTGGTTCTCATTATTCCCGAAAGTCCATTATAAAAAGTTTGGACTTGAAGCCATTTTGGAATCTCATGGTGAGGACATTTCCGGAGCAGATCTTTGTACCTTTCACAAGCTTCGTAGAGAGTTTCCGAGTCTTGTTGTACAAAGGATGTGATGTCATTTCTCAGTTTTCCAGTTCTGGCTGGTGGAAAGTACTTTGCAAGAAATTTGGTGGCTAAAATGTTCCAAGTTGTGATGGAACCTGCTGGTAGTGAATGTAGCCAAGATTTAGCTCTGTCCTTCAAGGAGTATGGGAAAACACGCAGTCTCATTGCTTCTTCAGCTTCTCGGTTGTAATTGAAAGTGCCGCAAACTTCTAGGAAGTTACTGATGTGGTTATTACGGTCTTCAATTGTATTTCCTCCAAACTGAACTGACTGCTGAATCATCTGAATGCATGTTTTGATGTCACCTGCATTTGCTGGTAAGAGAGGAAGTACAATACAAGAAATGAGTCTGTCAACCATCGGAATGGTTCTGTCTCGAATGGGAATTGGTGGTGCAACGTTCAAAGGTTCAGGTTCCATGTTGACTAAAGCTTCTTGGCCTTCTCGCCGTTCCCTTCTCAACTGTCTGATGGTTCTTTCAATTTCCGGGTCAAGCGGTCGAAGTTCAAAGTTTCTGGTTCGTCTCATGAAGTTTCTGAGAACCTGAAACACAAGAAAATAAAAAAACAATAAGTAAAAAGAAAATTAGATACAAGTAACGGTATCTAACCTTAAAACTAATAGTGAAAGATAAATAAGTCCCCGGCAACGGCGCCAAAAACTTGACCGGCGTAAACACACACGTATAACGCAAGCATACGTATCGTTCAAGTAGTATAAAAAGTATCGATCCCACGAGGACTTAATACCTAAGCTATTAATTTTATGAGGTCAAATGATTACTAGTATCTAACAGGTTGTTTGATTGATTTGAAATGGCGACGATTCTAAATTTAAAGACAAGTAAATAAAATTGTTCGAAAGTAAATTTTAAGAAAATTCAATATTAAAAACTATCTAGGGTTGTGAATCTTTTCAATATTATTTAAGATGAAGTGGTTATCCTATAGTTGGGTAATATATTAATTTATTAACCTGGAACACTAAATTATGTGAAAGCCTCTGTCGATGGTCAGACATAAATACCCAGTTTAACCCAATTGAACCATATGTCTATGTCAACCAAATTATCTGGATTCATTAAGTTTAAGTTCCAATTATGGCTACCCCCGCCCGACAGGTATATGTCTATCCTGTAAGGAAATCTATTAAAGGGTTATCTATCCTCAAGGAAGATCGTGGGCTATTGAGTCTAAGGTCTCAAACTTAAAATCCCTATGTCTAGTTCATTTTAAGTTTACTTAATCATTTTATTAATGGCCAGTTAATAAAAAACATTAAGATTAAGACTAAATAAATAAATATTTATATTACCAAACTATAATCTAACCCTTATAAACCGGTGATATTGAAATTCATCACAACCCTAGATAACTAACTTAGTTATGACAAATGACTAGGGCTAGTAAAAACTTAAAAGTAAAAGCCATAAAGTAAAAATGCGAAATAGTAAATACGGTAAAGTAAATACTGAAAAGTAAATAACAATAAAATAAAATTCTAAGGTAAGAGGAATTAATTTTACTATTTACTATTTTAGATATCTCTCATAAAATAATATATAAACTTGTGATAATATTACCAACCAGCCATATAGGCGGTAACCTGATTAATTCACATTATGTACGACCAGCCATAAAGGCGGTATGATTTATCCATGAACCTGCCATATAGGCGGTAAGAAAATTTAATTATCAACCAGCCATATAGGCGGGGTATCCTTGATTCAGTCAGGTTTAAACCAATTTAAATTAATAGCCAACCGACCAATATGGCGGTATCCTTATTAAGTCAAATTTTAAATAGTAAATATATTATATTTAAGAGAGATTAATCTAAATAGTAATAGTAAAAGAATTACCTTTCACCTTAGCAAGGAGAAGTTACCTCATCATGGTTGAATAGTAAAACTGAAACAGTAAAAACAAGATAAATTACTATTACTATTACAGAAAGTAATTACTATTACAGAATGTAATTAAAAATTAATTACAAAACTTAAATTAAAAGAAATTAGAGAGAGAAACTCTCTATTTACATCAAAGAAATGAGAGAGAATAGTGCCACTAAAACTGAAATCTCGAGCTCAATTTATAGACAATTTTTGCGTCCAGCGTCGCGACGCCAAGGGCTTCAGCGTAGCGACGCTGGACCTGTTTACTTTGGTCCACGCGGGTTGACCACGCGCATTGTCGGCATAATCTCGTGATGACACATGTCACGCGGTAAAGGTGGTGCAATAGGAAGACGACACGTGGCAGACGGTGATTGGATGAGCTATCGGTCTAATGAACATCTGACACGTGGCACGCGTTTAGGATTGGTCCAATGAGAGATTAACACGTGGCAGCATGTGAGACGCCGGTAATTTGGTCCAATGAAAACTCGACACGTGTCACGCGTTTGCTTTGGTCCAATGAGATTTCGACACGTGGTAGACGGCGCATTTTAGCTGATCTTTCTGTGATGATGACACGTGGCACGGCGCACGTTAGCAAGTCCATTTTCTCAGATTCTGACACGTGTCCCTCGGCGCACGTTAGCATGTCCGGCGAACTTTAGGCGTCGCGACACGATGAGTCTTGGCGTCGCGACGCGGACAAATTACCAAAATGCCCATTTTCCCAATTTTCACTGTTTTGCTCCAAATCACCTCCAGAATGTCCTGAAATTTTATTTATCTATAAAATAACACAAAACACATCAAAATATTCATAAAGCTCAAGAAACTATACAAAATATTAGGTTAAATGAGTGGGAAATAGTGATAGATTTACCACTCATCAGTTGTGTGGTTGGCTCCCAACAGCAGCTAATCTTTTAACCAAGAAGGTCGAGATCGACAGAATATGTAAGAGGTGTGGTAAAGAATTGGAAACTTTGGTTCACGCGCTTTTCACTTGTAAATTTTCTAAGAACTGTTGGTTACTCCCTATCCAGAAACAGATGCGCAAGATGGCTGAAAGTGGCAGTTTCAGGGACTTGTTGAAATGGTGTATTGACAGCGCACACTGCAAGGTGTTGGAGCAAACTGTTATGTTGATGTGGACCATTTGGGGGGCAAGGAATGAAGCTATTTTCGAAGGCCGGGAATCTGATTGCAGAACAATTATAGCCAGTGCTGAGGCGACTTGGAACGCATACGAGAGAGTGGCTACTGATGAAGCTATGAGCATCACAGCTATTAGCAGTAAAAAAACCTTGAGTTGGTACCCCCTCCTGTTGATTGGATTAAATTGAATGTGGATGCTGCTATAAATGTGATAGAAGGTAGTGTTGGGTTGGGTGTTGTTTTTCGAAATCATCGAAGTGAGTTTATAGCGGTAGCGTCAAAGACTTCCAAATTTCAGGGTGATGTGGAGATCGCAGAAGCAGAAGCAGTCTTGTTCGGGGTGGAATGTGCAAAAGAATTGGGCCTTCTGAATGTTATTATTGAGTCTGACGCAAAAAATATGGTTAGTTTAATATCAGGGGAGATGCGGAGCTTAAAAGAAGTGTGTTGGATCGTAGGAGAGATTAAAAATGCTTTTCAATTGTTGGGTTCGGTTAGGATACATTTCAAACCTAGATCTTGTAATATCACTGCTCATCGAGTAGCTAAGTTTGCCTGCTCTAGTAAGGCATCGGGGCTGTGGAGGATTCATTCCCTCCTTTCATTTCCTGTATTCTCGGTTAATTTGTGCAATGATTACTGAATTTTCAAAAAAAAAAAAAAATATCGATCATAATCGATTTGACGACCCACATACCACGTGGGCTGGTCTCTATACCCAATTTGACTGAACTTCATTACCTATTATTCATTTAAAGACATAAATGCCCTCCTCTCTCTCTCTCTCTGATGTTTTATTGATTAATATATTTTATAAGAGTTTATAATATTAATTTCAGAAAAAAGACAAGTTCTGTAGCAGGGGCATCAAAAGAAGAAAAGCGGCGACTCCTCATACTTGCTTGCTTTGTCTTCTTCGATCCCGAAGTCAAACTACAAGGCTATTTTGGTCTTTAAAGTCTCAAAATGTTCTTTAAAGAATAATTTTTATTTTAAAATTATTTAGACTTTTTTACCCAAGCTTCAAAATCAGGTAACAAATTAAAAAGAATTATGATTGATAATGAAACTGAACATGATGTGATTTATCAATTTTGATCTCATCTCGTTTATGAAATATGTATCAAATCTCATTTTAAATGAGACGAGATCTTATTAAGATTTGATGAGAGATAATCTCTAAATAAATTTACCTCTTCGAGAACAATTAAATAGACTATCTAAATCTCATTATTAATTATAATAAAGCTTCTGAAAAATCACCTCCAGACGATATTATGAAAAAGAGAGTTTTAAGGGTGCTAACACATGTATTGATGATGCCACTTATATCCAATAACAAATTAAACAATTTTATAGATTGTGTCAAATAGCATTATCGTATATTGAGTGAAATAGAGGAAAGTTTAAGTTGATATAAACATCACTTATAAAAATATACATAATTTTTTTGTAGTTTAATGAAATTAAATAGATTTTTTTTAACCCAAACTACAAACTCATGTGGCAAGTTAAATAAACTTAGGATTGATAATGAAATGAGAAGTGACGTGATTTATCAATCTCAATCATATCTCGTTTATGAGTGATAAGTGTGGTTTATACCCACTTATTCTCACATATTTATCCTATTATTTTGTTATATTTCGAGATATTTAATGTCATTTATAATTTGTTTTCTGTTTTTATTTGTAGGAGTATTAATACATGGATCATGGGACAATTGCACGTGTTTTGGGGACCATACGGGAGAACCAATGAAGATATTATCACAGGCGCCATAGCGCTCGTAGCAGATACAAGATCCAGCCAAAAGGCCGAGAGAATGGCGCCATGGCGCCACCAATTCCAGCTATTCATGGCGCCAACCAAGCCCATCACAAATGGCGCCAAGGCGCCTGTTGAAAGGAAGAGAAGTGGCGCCAACAAAGGGAATGTTAAATGGCGCCATGGCGCCTGTTGAAGAAATAAAGTTGGCGCCATGGCGCCTCAAGCCTGACATAATTTCATAGAAGCAGGCGCCAATTAGTTGAGCTGAGGCGCTGCGATCCTTAAACCTACGCGCTTCAGGATTCAGTTTTTAGGGTTTCCTAATGATACCCAATGACTCCCAACCTCCACTATAAATATAACAGTTCGTCCAAGACTAAAAGGGGAGGCTAATACACAGTACAAAACACCAAATACATATTTTTAGAGATCCAATGAGGAGGATTGAAGAGCAACAAGAGGAGACGAAGGCGGTGACATCCGAAGAGTAAGAGATTTAATTCAGGTTTTATCATCTTATTTCTTTCTTAGAACTCTAATGATTTCCATTAGATCCATGACTTATTTATCATTGTTTTTATTTTTTGTCATGAACTAAACTCCTTAATTCTGGAGAATGATGTAACTGATGCTTGAACCTTTATTTTAATTGTTGATTTTGTTATGAAGTTTTATTATTTATATATATTCTTTTGAGTTTAATGCTTTGTGTTTGCTGGCCACAAATATGATGATATATGTTTAGAATCTATCACTCGAGAGAGAAGATTTTGAATAGATCTAGAGAATATAACTTAGGATTTTATAGAGTTCGAGAGAATCTGTAGTTCCTTTGAAGTCGTTAATATAGAATCACAAAGCGTAATGAGTTGTTAACTACTGGATTTTTATAGAGATATCGAAGTCTGTAGTTGATGATATTTTCACTCGGCACTCGAGAGAGGAAGTGGATATTTTCAGAGTTTTGACTTATAAACAATATAGCTGAACAATGATTAATTGGCATGACAAATATATGGGTGACATCTAGGTTAAATCAGGATCCAGAATCTCTATCGTATTAGTTCCTCCAATATAATTATTTTTATATTTATTTATTAAAATCTTTATTACTTGCTTTCTAAATAAAGTTAGGATTATCAATTGTAATATTTAGTGCGAGTTAATGCAATCTTTGTGGGTTCGTCACTCTAAACTCATTTATACTAAAACTTGACACCGTACACTTGCAGTACGATATAAAATATCACAACAATGAGATATGTCTCAAATTTCATTTCAAACGGGATGAGATCTTATTGAGGCTGGATGAGATAAGAACAATATCATTTCTAAATAAAAGTTACTTAAAAATCACAATGCCAGAATCTTGTTGTTTGATATCAAAAGATTCATCTAACCAAGCTCGTCAAATGGAAAAAGACTTAATTGGTTTGATTTGGTGTGCCTATATATCTATAATCATTTATATTCTATGAAGAAAATTGTCTAATTAACCATCTAATCAATAATTAGCAATCTTATACAAAAGCGGCCATTAATTTCATATTGTGACTATTCCCTCGAAGTGATTTAAAATTAAATGTTTTTGTTTCTCTTATCGACTGTTTTTACTCCCTGAAAGGGAAAGTTCTTTAAACCGGGGCTCCCTTCGTTTCCAGAACCGCAAGAATATATTTGGTAAAGATTTGTGGGTTCTGTTGTACACAACACAACACCACATCTTGTCCTGAAAAATCACTGGGCTTGATGAAATTTAACCATCAAAATCAAGCAAAATACTTGTACGGAGATTTATTTCTTCATTATTTTGGCCTAGTGATTAGCTGGTGTAAAAAAAATGCATGGCTTAATCCTTACCGTTCATCAACTTTTTACTGTGTAATCATATAATTATTATATTATGGGAAATTATCATTTTTCCATCTAAAAATAAGCAAAACTTCAGTCAAACTCAAGGACTTTTAAAGCGTATAATTATTTTCACAAATCAATAGTAGAAGAATAATAATTTTTCTAAACTTCGAGGGAAAATCGATAGACGTCGGATGGAAATTGATACGCAACTGATAATTTTATGTGGAAAATAATACACTTTAAAAATCAATGAGTTTGATTAATTTTTTGCGTATTTTGGGTGGAAAAAAAATTGATAATTTTCCAATATCATTATTAATATTAAAAATTAGGTCATTTACAACAAATTTTATTTTTTACTTTTAACCATGCACGTGACCTCACAGAATCAACTAACCCATTTAAATATTACCATGCACGTTGATCACGAGTTTTCAACAAGCGTAGAACTCAACGAGTTCATCTAAAGACTCGGGCTGGGGATCGGCGTTTTGGAGCATCCAAAGCAAGTGTTCGAACAAGACGACCTCGCAGGACACGTGTACGGCGTCTGATGAGTCGCTGGATCGTTCGGCGAGTTCTTTGAAGAGTGGGTGGTCGATGATGTCGGAGCTGATGAGGTATCGTCTCCGGGACTTTCCCACGTAAACGGGGCGAAGGTCACCTGAGTAGTTGATGACGGTGGAGGAATCCTCTGCGGAGGCCACTATAGAGCTCATGCTGGGACTGCAGATACCGCCGCCGCTTTGTTTGCTGAATGAGTTGAGTTTCTTTAGAACTGACTTTAGCTTCATCAGCTTGCCACCTTTTGCCATTTGGGGCCAAAAAAAAAAAATATATATATATAGTTACAAGAATGAAGTGTTTGTGCGAGAGAGGGGAAGATGGGTGTGTTTGGGGGCTGAGAAAGAGGAGTGAAGGTTCGAATATAAAGGAAAGTGAGAGGGGTGAAATGGGAAATTCGAGCTTTTTCCTGTTACAATTGTGAGGCCTAGTGTCTTGTAATGAAAATATAAAGGAAAATAATAATGAGATTAAAGTAAGATTAAAATTCACAAAATGATAGTATTTTAATAAAAAAAATAAAAAATTTTAAAACGAGGTAATTTTAATGATAATTTTTTTACTCATTTACTCCATGTTTGATCTATACATCATTTCTAGATAAGATAAGACGGCTAAAATTACACCGGATGATCTTTTTTAACTTTGGTGCCATTTATTTTAAGATTATTTTTCATAATTAAATTAGATTATTTAACATAAGATTATATAATTAAATAAGATTATTTAAAATTATCAATAAACAGCTTCAAATGATATGTTTGTAATACTATAACTTTATACAGTATTCTATTTATATTACAGTTGGTTAATGAATAAGATAAGCAGAAAGAATCAAGATTGCAACTCATGTTGATTTTAGGAGGCTCAATGTACTTTGAATATCCTTTAAGGAGGTTTAGCATTCATTGAAACATTTTATAAAACCCCGTTACTCGCCCTGAAATTGGGCACATAACATCGACTCATTGTTGAGGGTAAAGTTGATTTTTTACGGTAGTTAATGATCTATCATTTATAAGTATAACGGACAGTTAGGATTTTACCTATTCTATTTAAATTTAGATCGGGTATTTTGGTGCCTTGATTTCTAATGTTTTCAAAAAAAAAAAATATATTGGTTAGAAAATCATGAATTTATTAGGATTTGAGATTTCATATCGCTATGAATGATTTTTAGTTCCAAACAATAAATTGAGTTAGAATTCGGGATTTCAAATAATTCGAGCTGAAATATGAGATAATTTTTTATTATAATTTAAAATTAGTATGTGATTCTGATAATTTTTACACAAATATATGTTAGAAATTCTTCAAAATATTTATTTAAGGGTATTTCTGTCAAGTTGGTATCATTGGGTGCTTGTGAGGGGTATAACCCTTTGGAGGGTTGCCCCCAACCCAAAGGGTGCCCTATTGGCACCCTCCCATGCCTTATATAAGAAGGCTTGATATCCAAAATAATACACAGAAAGAACCCGATTTTGATATATAAGAGACATTGTTTTCCTTTGTTTTTAAGAGAGTTTCACCATATTCCTAGTTCATACACTTGTTAAGGAGTGCTCCTTGAACAAGAAGATTCCAAGTAATCCTGGGAGAACGTTGGCAAAACGAATCCGTAAAGTACCTGTGACGGAGCCAATAAGTTCTTAAGGACAGAGATCATCTCGACTTGGACAATTCTGTGATCTCCATTTTCTGGTTTGTTTTAATGGTTTTCTGGTTTTAGGGTTTCATGCATCTAGATCTATTTTGTTGTTTTGATCTGTTTGATTGCAAGTTATATTACTGTTTAATGACACAAATTATACTAACAATCTTAAGAACTTATTGATCGTGTTATTAGATAGTAATTTGCATGTTAGGGTTTGAATATTTTCTGGAAAATACGAACTGTGCATGAAAAACCCGTAGGGCGTTCGAACGCCCGACGCACGCGAAGACTAAAAATTTGTATTTTCGTAAGAACGTTCGAACGCGTCTGCAAACGCAACTCGAACGCAAGCCTTCTGCCTTAGAACGTTTGAACGCGTCCTAAATGCGACTCGAACGCCAACTCTCTGGAATCATTCCGTTCGAACGCGTTCTCGAACGCTATACGAACGTGAACTCTCTGGAATCACTCGTTCGAACGCTTATGAAACGCAACACGAACGTACACACACTGGACAGTCTCGTTCGAACGTAGATACGAACGCGACACTAACGAAATAGTCCTGTAATTCTTATAAACTGCAAACTTAAATAATATTAACTGGTTAGTCATATACTGTTAACACATTAATCTTGGTAGTATAGATTTAAGTTATTATTAGGTTGTTCAATTATCACAAGCATACACATAGTGATAAAGTTGAAATTGTTTGATTGTTGCATAATTGGTTGAGAATTTAAAGTGTAATAATACACAAGTAATTCCATCCAATCTTGATTGACTTATATCTACATTTATCGTATATCACTTTGAACAAGATCATTCGTTGATCGTTGTGCAATTTGTCTTTCGTAGACTAATTGACCCTGTTGATTTTCCAGTTACATATGGCTAGCGGAAATATCACGGTATCGGTCTCTCATGGAGAAAAACCGGAGAAATTTGGTGGGGCAAATTTCAAACAATGGCAGAGCAAGATGCTGTTCTACCTGACAAACAATTGTTGCAAAATTCCTCAAAGATCCTCCGGGTCCTGTGGAGGGTGAATCCGAATTGGCCAAGGAAGAGCGAGAACAGACTTGGATGTCTGGAGACTTCTTATGCAAGAACTACCTTTTGGGTGGTCTTGACAATACCCTGTACAATGTGTACCAAGGCATGACTTCTGCGAAGATTCTCTGGGAATCTCTCGAGAAGAAGTATAAAACTGAAGATGCCGGACAAAAGGAATTTGTCGTGGGTAGGTTCCTGGAATACAAAATGGTAGATTCAAGGACGGTGATGTCTCAGTTGGGTGAACTGCAATTAATCATTCATGAAATACTGGATGAAGGAATGAAACTTTGTGAGACGTTTCAAGTTGCCGCCATAATTGAAAAGTTGCCTCCATCATGGAAGGACTTCAGGAGCTATCTGAAACACAAAAAGAAGCAGATGAGCCTTGAATACCTCAGTGTTCGATTGAGAATCGAGGAGGACAACATGATGTCCAAGAAAGCCAGCTACAAGACTCTGGAGTCTAAGGCCAACATCATTGAAGGTGTAAAGGGTAGCAAAAAGAGAAAGAACAGTGGAGCTGACTCTGGGAACAAGAAGTTCAAGGGAAAATGCTACAACTGTGGAAAGAGCGGTCATATGTCAAAGGACTGCAGAAACAAGAAGTCTCAGGACAAGGGCAAGAAAAAGAAAAATGAGGCCCATGTCACTGAAAGGCGAGCAGCTGACTGATGATATCTCAGAGATGGAACTATCAGCAGTGTAACTGAAGCCAACATAGTTGGGAATCCGAGAGAATGGTGGGTAGACACTGGGGCTACTCGTCATATATGTGCAGACAATAAGATGTTTTCCATGTACCAGAAGGTCGATGGCGGCGATCATCTGACAATGGGAAACTCGTCTACCTCTCAGGTGGTTGGACAGGGCACAGTGGTTCTGAAGATGACATCCGGAAAGGAGCTAACATTGAAAAATGTACTGCACGTTCTAGATATTCGGAAGAACTTGGTCTCGGGCTCTCTTCTTAGTAAGGCTGGTTTTAAGCTTGTATTTGTTTCTGATAAGTTTGTAATGACAAAGAATGATATGTATGTAGGAAAAGGTTACCTGACTGAGGGCCTTTTTAAGCTAAATGTAATGACTGTTAACCGTGCTATTAATAAAGCTAGTTCGTCTGCTTATATTATTGTGTCACAAAATGTATGGCATGGGAGGTTAGGACATGTTAATTATGATACTATGCGTAAATTAATTAACATGGACCTTATACCTAAATTTGCAATTGATGGCCAACATAAGTGTGAAGCATGTGTTGAAGCAAAAATGCATCGAACATCATTTCATTCTATAGAACGTAGTTCTAAACCGCTGGAACTTGTACATACCGATGTATGTGACATGAATATTATGCAAACAAGAGGCGGTAAAAAGTACTTTGTCACTTTTATCGATGACAGCATAAGATTCTGTTATGTGTACTTGCTGAGAAGCAAAGCTGAAGCAATTGAGAGCTTCGTACACTATAAGAACGAAGTTGAAAACCAACTTGGCAAGAAAATCAAAAGAATCAGGAGTGATAGAGGCGGTGAATACGTTTCACCATTCGGTGATATTGTTCTGTGCACGGAATTATTCACGAAACCACTGCTCCTTATTCTCCTCAACAAACGGAATTGCAGAACGTAAAACCGAACGTTGAAGGAAATGATGAACGCCATGTTGACAAGTTCGGGACTACCCCAGAACTTGTGGGGGGAAGCTTTGCTTTCCGCGAACTACGTTCTTAACAAACTTCCTCACAGAAAGTTGGACAAGACACCATATGAGTTGTGGAAAGGTTTCGTACCTTCCTACAAATACCTCAAAGTGTGGGGGTGTCTTGCCAAAGTAATGGTTCCTAAACCTAAGAAGGTTAAAATAGGACCAAAAACTGTTGACTGTATATTCATTGGATATGCTCGCAACAGTAGTGCGTATCGATTCTTGGTACACAAGTCGGAGATTCCTGACATCAATCCGAAAATGATAATTGAGTCAAGGAATGCGACATTTTTTGAAGAGACGTTTCCTTGTAAGGAAAGACAGCGCACAGTGTCTCTCAAAAGAACGACTGACGCTGTCAAGGACAGTGATCAGGTTGACCTAGAATCAGATAAACATGTTAATACTAAGACAATCGAGCCTAGACGTAGCAAAAGAGCTAGAACGTCTAAGTCGTTTGGTCCCGATTTTCTGACATACCTGTTAGAAAATGAGCCTCAAAGCTATAAAGAAGCTATGTCTTCTCCTGAGGCACCTCTTTGGAAAGAGGCGATAAATAGTGAGATTGATTCAATCCTACAGAACCATACTTGGGAGTTGGTTGATCTTCCACCAGGTTGTAAGCCATTGGGCTACAAATGGATATTCAAAAGGAAGATGAAAACGGATGGATCAATAGATAAGTACAAGACAAGACTTGTCATAAAAGGTTATAGACAAAAGGAGGGCCTTGATTACTTTGACACCTATTCACCTGTGACACGTATCACATCGATAAGAATGCTCATAGCCATAGCAGCTATATTTGGTCTTGAAATACATCAAATGGATGTAAAGACAGCATTCTTGAATGGTGAATTGAATGAAGAGATTTACATGGAACAACCAGAAGGGTTTTGTGTTCCTGGACAAGAACAGAAGGTGTGCAAACTTGTAAAATCCTTGTATGGATTAAAACAAGCACCGAAACAATGGCATGAGAAATTTGACAAAGAAATGTTGTCAAATGGGTTCAAAACCAATGAGTGTGATAAGTGTGTGTACACTAAATCAACTCAAAAGGATATGTCATTGTGTGTCTCTATGTAGACGATATGCTGATAATTGGTAGTAATCATGAAATGATTCAGTCTACCAAAAATGTGTTATCCAGCAGATTTGATATGAAAGATATGGGGATAGCTGATGTGATCCTAGGAATAAAGATTTCTATGACATCAGACGGATATATATTATCACAGACTCATTATATTGAGAAGATACTCGATAAATATATCAAAGGGGATCTAAATGTGGCTAGAACCCCTGTAGACCTAACTCTTCATTTATCAAAGAATACTGGTTCAAGCATATCGCAACTAGAGTATTCGAGAATCATCGGAAGTCTGATGTATCTCATGAATTGCACGCGACCTGATATCGCTCAAGCTGTGAATCAGCTTAGCAGATATACGAGCAATCCAGGACACAACCACTGGAAAGCCATAGTAAGAGTTTTGAGGTATCTGCGAGAAACTTCAAAATATGGGCTACATTACGAAAGATATCCTGCTGTACTAGAGGGTTACAGCGATGCTAACTGGATATCTGATACGGTGGATTCCAAATCCACGAGTGGATTTGTTTTCACACTTGGTAATGCAGCCGTGTCATGGAAATCCTCGAGGCAAACGTGTATTGCCCGGTCTACTATGGAATCAGAATTCATAGCATTAGACAAAACAGCGGAAGAAGCAGAATGGCTTAGAAACTTCCTAGAGGATATTCCTAGTTGGGCCAAACCGGTGCCAGCGATTAGCATACATTGTGATAGCCAATCGGTAATTGGGAGAGCCCAAAATACAATGTATAATGGTAAGTCTCGACACATACGTCGGAGATATAATACCATACGTCAACTGCTCTCAAGTGGCATAATAACGATTGATTATGTCAGGTCGAAGGAAAACCTAGCGGATCCACTAACTAAAGGTTTACCTCGAGAGCAAGTTGAGAAGTCATCGAGGGGAAAGGGCTTGAAGCCTATAATCTAAGAATTGTCACTGTGGAAACCCAACCTAGTTGACTGGAGATCCCAAGATCTAGGTTCAAAAGGGACAACAGAAACTTTGTGCAATTTAAAACAAGCACTGAAGAGTTTCGTACTCTTTCCCATTCCGATAATGACGCTGAGTGCTGTCTGTCATTGGTTAGGATAAGCTAAGGCTTTTAATGATCACTATATTAGGAGATGAGTCCTAATGGGGGTAAAGACAGATTACCTCTTCATAGAAGATCACCTATTTCAAGTAAGAAGTGAGGCCGCTTCCATGGGAACCTTTAAAGGCGGGTTATCCTAAAGTACTTGATGAATCCAGGACCGTTGTTCAGGGCCAAAATGAACACAACCGTAGAACGGGAAAATGGTCGAATTAAAGCTGTGTGTTGGCAATTGTCTTGGTTTACACCAACGGCAGAACAGTTCAAGACTATGGGTCACTGGTTTGCCAAGTAAATCCGATTGTCACTCACTAGGAAAGGTTCAAGGCGAAAGCTACCTATTTCGATGCAGGTTTAGTTCATGGTAACTCTCTGAAGTGTCTCTGTGAATATTTGAAGAATTGTGGGGGATTGTTAGAAATTCTTCAAAATATTTATTTAAGGGTATTTCTGTCAAGTTGGTATCATTGGGTGCTTGTGAGGGGTATAACCCTTTGGAGGGTTGCACCCCAACCCTAAGGGTGCCCTATTGGCACCCTTCCATGCCTTATATAAGAAGGCTTGATATCCAAAATAAATACACAGAAAGAAATCCGATTTTGATATATAAGAGACATTGTTTTCCTTTGTTTTTAAGAGAGTTTCACCATATTCCTAGTTCATACACTTGTTAAGGAGTGCTCCTTGAACAAGAAGATTCCAAGTAATCCTGGGAGAACGTTGGCAAAACGAATCCGTAAAGCACCTGTGACGGAGCCAATAAGTTCTTAAGGACAGAGATCATCTCGACTTAGACAATTCTGTGATCTCCATTTTCTGGTTTGTTTTAATGGTTTTCTGGTTTTAGGGTTTCATGCATCTAGATCTATTTTGTTGTTTTGATCTGTTTGATTGCAAGTTATATTACTGTTTAATGACACAAATTATACTAACAATATATAATCGGGACGGATCGAGATTGACAAATTCTGACCCATCAAATTGATTATCGACTCAAATGGCAAGCGATAAAACTTAAAAACTATTATAAATCAAAATTCCGATATTTGGCTGTGGTGAAAATTATTTTCTATCATAAAGAGGATAAGTACGAGTTTTATAACTTATTTACCATTTTCAAGCTATATAAATGGACACTGAGAATAGAGTTTTATGATTTATTTTTCCTTTTCAAGGTATATACTCAATGGACTCAGAGACTAGGTTGGGAACTTATTTTCCCTTTTCAAGCTTATACTCAATGTCCAGTAAGGATTGCAATCAGACGTACCGTGGCGATCGAGTCTTATTCTATCTCGCTTATTATTTGAGATTAATAAATCATCCCGAATTCCGATCGGTAATTTAAATCGAGACTAAAAATCATCTCGAATCTTGTATTGATTGGTGTGAGATCCCGAATTTTGATCGAGATTTTAAAATTCAAGATTCGGGACCAAAAACAGTTCTAAATCTTGACCCAATTTTTTATTCATATGACAAATCATCCCAAATCCAGACCGAAATTTTTATTCGAGATGAAAAATCATTTCAAATCCCAAACAGAATGAGACGAGATCCCAATCAAAATTCGGGATTCGGGATTTTCTTCCAACCCTCTCTCTCGATGACTAAATTATAATCGTATGGATTTAGATTTTTTATAAATCTTTTAATAATTGAAACTTTAGTATATTATAATATAAATTAAAAAAGGTCAAAAAAAAAAAAAAAAAAAAAACTATGTGGGCAGTAATATGAAACAAGAAATTGTTAACGGTTTTGTCAACATTTGTCCTCATTCACGTAGCTACTAGAAAGTTGGTGGTGGTCTCGTCGATTCCTCTATCTTTAGAACTGATTAAATGATCTAATTTTATACTACTTTTTTAAAATCATCTCGAATCTTGATCGGTATTTTGAATCAGAAAGAAAAATCATTTCGAATATCGGTTCGAATGGTGCAGAATTCCGAATTCTGAATTCTGATCGGGATTTGAGACTTTTTAAACTAAAATTCGAGATAAAAAATCGTTCTAAATCCTGACCCGATTTTTTATTCGGATGACATTTCATCCCAAATCCCGATTGAAATTTTTATTCGAGATGGAAAATCATTTCGAATCCTAGACCGAACGGGACGGGATTTCAATCAAGATTCAGGATTCAAGATTTTCTTCCAACTTGATCGCGATTTTATACCGCATATAAGCGCACGTATCACTCAAGTAATATAGTGATTATTAGTCGGATATCGTATTCCCAGTGACTTATTATTTCTCCTATTAATACCAAAACTAACCTACTTAACTTAAACTAAACTATTGGTTGAGAAATGAGTATTTATTCTGAAATTAAATGAAAATAAATGAATGGCAAACAATAATTTTGGAGATAAATTTTATATGCGAGAATAACCTAAGGTTGTAACTTCACCTAAGCACGCAAACAATGAGTTCATGCATTTTTTCATTCAATTGGGTTGTTACGAATTATTAACCTAAAACACTAAATTATCTATAAGTCTCTTTCGATGGTCAGACAAATATATTCAACTTAAACCAATTAACTATATGTTTATGTTAATTAATTTAAACCAAATTTATTAAGGTCAGGTTCTAATAGTGGTTACGGATGTCCTGTAGGAATATTTCTATCCTATAAGGAAATCTATTCATAAGAACTAAATCACGTGCTATTATTCTCACGGTTAATCCAAATTCCCTCCGTCGAGTTCCTAACGATTTACCAAGACTATTCTATTGTTGGTCAAATAAATAAAATATACATCAAAGCACAGAGAATAATAAATAATCAATAACAACCCAAGAGAATAAAAATATGCAAATCAATTAGTAAACATATGTTTGAGATCCATTACAACCCTAGATTAATGATTTAGCTACTCATGATATTCAATAAACTCATGCTAATCATTATTGATACAAAACAAGGACTCATAAAGATAAACTAGAGAGAAAATGGAACAAAGAACTCTCGTTTGCAGTCTTCGCCTTCAAACTCCAACACTGTTATTGCCTTGTTCTAGGAGTTCTTTTATACGTTGGGACTCCAAAATTATGTTATGAGGCTTATTTTAGGTTTTGGAACGAACTTATTCTTATATAAGAGGTCTGGGGGGGGGGGGTCTTTCCTGATCAGAAAATGAGTTCCGGATGAAATAAAGGTGTATCTCCTGTGTTGCGATGCGCGTGGAGCGCGTCACTATGCGCTTGCTTTTGATTGGCGCATCGCTACGTGCCCAGTAATCATGATTTTATACCGCATACAAGTACATGTATCACTCAAGTAGTACAGTGACAGAATGTCAGATATCGTACTTACATGTACTTAATATTTATCTTTTAAATATCAAAACTAACATATTTAATTAAGACTAAATAATTGATTGCAAAAGAGAGAGTGATTAATCTAAATAACTGAAAGAAAATAAAGAGCAAACAATAAATTTAGAGATAAACTTTATATGCGAGAAGAACTTAGGATTTTAACTTCAAGCATGCATGTGATCAGTTCATGCACTTATCATTCAATTCGGTTGTTACGAATTATTAACCTAGAATAGTAAACTATTTACAAGCCTCTTTCGATGGTCAGGTAGAAATATTAAACTTAAACTGCCGTTAAAAATCGGATACAGGGCGAAACTGGGGCTGAAATTTTGGGTTGCGACGTGCGTCACCCCTTGCGACATTGCAAAATCGCATTTCGCATAACGCGACTTTGCATGCTATGTGTTTCAACACCGTTAATGTTCTTCAGTTGTTATTCTACATGCTTTTTACGTTATTCATGCTTTAAATATGAAACTCTGCGTGAATTTTTCTTCAAGTTGCATGTTATGCGCATCACAACTCAATGAAACGGGAGTCGCGATGCCCTACTTAAATAGATCTCTGGTCAATTTTTATTCCTTGTAGCGTTGAGACGCTCTGAATTTGGCCCAATTTGACTCTGTATTTCTACCATTTTCATTTCAAGTTAAATCCTTTAAGTCGTGATATTATTTCAACCTACGAAACATACCTAAAACACATCAATTCGCTCATAAAACTCGATATCACCAATAAAATATTAAGATAAGGAGACGGGAAATATGTGTATTTTAATCGCTCATCACACCCCCAAACTTAACATTTTCTTAGTCCTCGAGCAAAATAAAAAAAAATAAAATAAATAAACAAACTAAAAATAAAATAAATTAACCTAAGCCACATTCGTAGGGATCCCGATTACTTTTAGCGTATGCAATAAGTATTTAAACCCCTAGATGGCCCTAGTGGACGAGTTAAATCTTATGAGGCCTTACAACGACGACACCCAAAAACATCATTATCACACACATGCAATCACACACAAAATGCAAAAATATAAATAAAAATAACTAACAAAACAAAACCATCCTGTGAGTTACACATAATATCGTCCTGAGAGAATGGCCAGTGACGAAACCAGAGAACCTTCAAAGTACTCAATGGCACTCAAATCCAAGTTATTGAATAAAACATCTAAGTCAGACTCACAATATGTTTGTGAAAAAGGTTCAGTCACAGCTCGATTTGTAAGTAAGCAACTAGTAATTTCGTCTATAAAATTAGCATCTGATGGGTCAAACTAACATAGATATCTCAAAAAGTATTATGTATTTTCCTATTAAATTGGCATTGGATGGGTCACCTAAGCATGCACGTGATGGGTTAATGTACTTGTGACCGGTGCTTACACACACGCGTATAACGCAAGCGTACGTATCGTTCAAGTAGTATAAAAAATATCGATCCCACGAGGAATTAATACCTAATCTATTAATTTTATGAGGTCAAATGATTACTAGTATCTAACAGGTTGATTGATTGATTTGAAATGGTGATGATTTTAAATTTAAAAACAAGTAAATAAAATTGCACCAAAGTAGGTTTAAGAAAATTCAATATTAGGAAACAATCTAGGGTTGTGAATCTTTCTAATATCTTTTAAAAGATGAAGTGGTTATTTCATGTTTGTGTAATAAATCGGTTTACTAACCTGGAACACTAAATTATGCGAAAGCCTCTGTCGATGGTCAGACGCAAATACCCAGTATAATCCAATTAAACAACATGTCTATGTCAACCAAATTATCTGGATTCATTAAGTTTAAGTTCCAATTATGGCTACCCCCGCCCGACAGGTATATGTCTATCCTGTAAGGAAATCTATAAAAGGGTTATCTATCCTCAAGGAAGATCGTGGGCTATTAAGTCTAAGGCTGAAACCTAAAATCCTTTGTCAAGTTTATTTTAGATTTACCAGATCAATCTTATTAGTGGCCAATTAACAATACACATTAAGCTTAAGACTAAATAAGTAAACCTTTAAATTACCCAAACTATAAAATAACCCCTTATAAACCGGTGATATTAGAATTCATCACAACCCCAGATAACTAATTTAGTTACGACACATAACTAGGGCTAGTAAAAACTTAAAAGTAAAAGACATAAATTAAAAATGCTGAAAAGTAATTGCGATAAAGTAAAAGCTGAAAAGTAAATTACAATAAAATAAAATGTTAAGGTAAAAGGATCAACTTTTACTATTTACTGTTTAGATATCTCCATTAATATAATATATTAACTTGTGATTATTTTACCAACCAGCCATATAGGCGGTAACCTGATTAAGTCAAATTAAGTACAACCAACCATAAAGGCGGAATCAAAATAAACCTTCCATACAGGGGGTAAGAAAATTTAATTACCAACCGACCAATCTGGTGGTATCCTTGCTTAGTTAGGTTTAAACCAATTTAAAATGAATTACCAACCGACCAATATAGCGGTATCCTCATTAAGTCAAATTTTAAATAGTGAATATATTATATTTAAGGGAGACTAACCTAAATAGCAATAGTAAAAGAATTACCTTTCACCATAGCAGAGGGAAGTTACCTCCTCGTGGTTGAATAGTAAAAACTGTAAAAGTAAAGAAAGTAAATTACTATTATTATAGAACGTAATTAAAATTAATTACAAAACTGAAATTTAAAAGAAACTAGATAGAAAACTCTCTATTTACATCAGAGAATTCAGAGAGGAAGGTACATCTAAAACTGAAACCTCGAGCTGAATTTATAGGCGTCGATAGGCCTCCGACGTCGCGACGCTATAGCCTTTGGCGTCGCGACGCCCGTGATTTACGGCGTGGCATGCGGAGAGCTCGACACGTGGTGTTTTGGATAAGTAGATAAGGTGACACGTGGCACGGCGGCTGGAAACTCAATAATTATGCTGATGTGGCGCTGACTTGGCGATGTTGGATAATTATGACCCATAGCGTCACTATTTGTACAGATCATGGTGTTGTTGTACAAATTAACTATGTGACAAAAGAGATTGCACTCTTATCATTTGTGATTAGATCACCAAGATGTATAAATGATAGAAGGTCCTTATGATTTGTTCCTGGATTGAGAATGATATTAGACAGTATCAGTCCACGAAGGATAAATCATTAAATATCCATAGTCAGAGTATTATCGAGATTGGACATCGATAATGCGTAAAAGACTAATATTACACTTGTGCGCATTGTGAGGGCACAAACGACATAGTTCTCATATATTTAGGTATAGGATACTCATGCAAGTGTTATAGGAGGTTGTGTTTTACCGATGGTACGGGAAATAGCTTCGCTCTAGATAGACCCCCTCGGAATTCCATTGGTAGTATGACTATGTGTCTATGGAAGTCCGAAATCAGGGTAGGTGTATTTGGTCTTAACCTGAGACTTACACCGCTAATACTTGCGACAATCAATATACTTTGGTTTTGGTCGTCCAGGGCTTTAACAGGTTCTGTGTACACCTCTGCTGGTATATTGAGAATCGTAGTGTGTTGGGTGTGATGTCAAGACGGAAGTATCACTTCAGTCATATGGAGATGATGGTCACGTAGGATACGGTACAGGTACTCTTATGTACTGCAGTCATCGGGATAAAATGACAAGGTCATGTTTATCCGATTATAGAGACTGGTTACCAGACATCCGACATGTGCTTCGTACGAGGCAGCCACAATTCCAGCCTCAGGCCTAGCACGTGATCATCCGATACTGGATCGACATACACAATACTACGTATACTACGTCTGATATAGATCGCTTATTCCTGTAAGCATGTTTCTGGAGAATTGGGTAGGCATGATGATTTGCTAGAAGCCAGCCTTGTCTTGTAAATCGGTATAAACGTAGTACCAGGTACTTACGTGTTCGGATAGTCCGACGACCGTATTTACTGCCAACATATCCGGGGATCTCATGGGTCACTTCCTGAAGATTCACCGATGACGTATGACTCGCACTTTAATTAATCTGGGATTAATTGGATGAGAGAGAGAGAAAATTAATCTGGGATTAATTACGGAGATATTTTATCTGGGATAAAATATCATTAAAAGAGAGATAACGATTAATTTGGAATTAATCGATAAAATAATATATTCGATATATTATACGAAATTGGATTTTGACGCGGAATTAAAATTAGATTTTAATTCGGGCGAACGAGTTAATTTAGAATTAATTCGTTAGCGACGTGAATAGTGATTTCACTAGGCATAATCATTTAATTACGTCGCAACGGAAAATTCGTTAATTTGGAATTAGCGAACCCGAGCCCCGGATTATTTGCTAGCGCATTCGCATTTCGAATTCGAGTGCGGCACGCAAGTCAAATCAAGTGTCAAATCGCTAGTCGCATCTAGCGTCACATCATTCGTCAATCAAGTGATGGATGTCTTTCACTTTGAGTGATTGACACCAGCCACTATTCATTGATTGATGTGAATGATGGAAGTAGTTGGCATAGTTGCCTTTTGACTTTTGGAATTTGAAATTTGGTATATGTTAATTGATTTTAGAAATCAATAAAATCAATTCACATTTTTCAATTCTCTCTCTTCTTTCCCCCTCTTTCTCCTTCCGTCTTGGCCGGTTCTTGTTCTTTTGTTTCTGGTTTCTTCTGCCGAACATGGAAAGAGAAGAATTGATGATTTTTTGGCAAAATCAAAGTGCTAGCACACTCTAGGAGACATACCAAGGTGATAGGGAAGTAATTTCGTGAGCTTGGAATCCATTTTGGAAGCTTGGAGCTTGAAGACATCAATGGAGGACATGACCGATTTTGAGTAGCAAAACAATGAGTTTGCCGTGAGCCTTGGAGCTCCTCAAATGGCATAATGAGTTTTGTTCATCACCGATCGCATCGACTCAACCGATCATTGTGAGTATTCCGCAACTCCGTGAATGTATTCACTTTGTATTTTCATTGCTTGATATGATCTTGGGATGCTTAAAAAATTCCAACAGTGGTATCAGAGCAAGGTAGAGCATGAAAATATTTTAGGGTTTAAAATTGGGTAAAATGAATTTGAGCATGATTTAATGAAATTGGATGATTTAGTATGCTTAAATGTTGTTGAATTGAAGATAGATTGGATCAATTTCAAGAAATTGTGTTTGTAACATTTTTCCCCAAAATTGGATGGCTTGGCCGAATCAATAAGATGCCCTAATGTCTTGGATTTTTTGATTTTTTGATTATTGGATGAGTTGGAATCAATTGGAAATGTTGATTTAATGTTAATTGAATTCAATTGGATTGGATTTAAAATTGGACATAAAAATCCTCACTTAGCCGAGACTTGTATAGCATGTTTGGGTTTGATTTTTGTTAAATTGTGTTGGACATGATTTATGATGATGAGCATGATTAATTAGGCTAATTGATGTTTTGGAAATGTTATTGGGTAATTAATTGTGTAATACACTTTATGTAATTAATTGAGAAATTTGAATTTTTTGAATTAAATTATTTGGGCTTAAATTGGATTTGGGCTTGTATTGTTGTTATTAGGCTTATTGGGCTTGGTTGTACCAAGATGAGTTTAGGCAAAATTGGTTGAATCCAATTGGGCCCAAAACCGCTTCCATAAAGCCTAAATGCGACTAATAGACCTTTAAAGTTTAATTGGGCCTAATGGGGCTAAATTGATTTCTAGGCTTATGGGGTTACTCCTTGATTGGGTTTGACCCGAGTTGACCAAAAGTCCACGCCTTAAAGAAATTAATTAAAAGCCCATTGGACTTTAATTAAATTGACGTTGGACGTTAATCGGGCTTTGAGACCCGTAACGATTAAATTTGGAATTTAAATCGTAAAGGTTCGTTAATAAAGTGTAGTATTTAATTTGGAATTAAATAGAGAATTAATATTAAATGCAAATTGAATTGGATTTAATTATGTAGTTTAATTTAATTCGAGAATTTGTACTTTGAGTACTTATTCATAAAACGAGTTTGACTCGCGCAAATCAAATCGTTGTTTGAACATTGGATGGTCATTAATTATCAGATTAATTAATTTGATTAGATTGATTGATAGCATGCTTGTGTGAATACATGGTTGCGATGCATGAATATTGTATATCAGATGGATATTAGATGGGTGGGGCAATTTTAGAAATTGTTGTAATAAATTTGGAATTTATTAATTGGACCTGCGTGTCCAGCCTTATACCTTACCTCATTTCTCTTTATTTCTCTTCTCACCTATTCCCCTCAATGTAAATGAGGTTTCTTTAGAAGTGTAGTGTAACGGGTAGAAGTAAATACTTGTGCTAGCGGGAGAGAGGAAAGGGAGAGATTTGATCTAGGATCAATGTGTTAAGTATCCATCCGCATATCATTATTATTTTATTATACACGCTTTATTATTGGTTTAGAATGCATGTTTAAGGGTGTATGATGATGAGACCTTAACAAAGATAATAAATTGGTTGCCAATTTGCACTCGAAAAACCCTCGCAAAATATTAAGCGTTTTTCCTTCCATTGAGTGATTCTTACTCAAGATCCAAGACTGGCATTGGCTTGTTGGCCAAAGTCAAGGCCTTTGTCCGTCGAGGATGTGTTTGAATCACGAAGGCTTTGTTCCATATTGGTGTCTTGTCCAAGTTGTGGTTTGTTGGCCAAAGTCAAGACCACTTCTTGTCCATCGACATTGATTACGAAGCTTTCCATGGTCAATGGGTCACGCTTAACTGGGATCACTAAGTTTGTTGTGCCAAAGCCAAGGCTTAGTTGATTCAGAGGAAAAAGGTTAGGTAATATATTGGATATATTGGCATATATAAGATATATGTTTCGGACTTGGATGTCCCCCTACTGGATCTAGGAATTGGATTGGATCCAATTGATCTTAGAGATCTACCTAGTTAATTATCATACAATTTGTTGGCCAAAGTCAAGATTGTGTGATATTTAACGGGATCCTAGCCGCTAGGAAACACGGTTTCCCGAGTACTCGACAGAGGGTTAGAGGCTCGCCGAAAAATAGTGGGAGGCAAGAATTAAATTTGCAATATTCGTTTAATTACTTGCCATACGCGCTCAATCAAATATCATTCGTCAAATAAATTAAATGTTAGTTGGACTAATATTTAAATCGTTGTTTTAATTAACAGTTGGACTGTATTCAAACAATTAAAAGTATAGTTGATTAATTATAGTTGGACTATAATAATCATTATATTTAAAAGTACCTAAATCGTTGATTAAATAGTTGGACTATTAGAATCAAGATAAAATTGAAAGATTGACATTTAAAACATAATCCTAGGGAAAATGTATTTAAATGGTTTAATTTTCAAATTGGGAATAAAAATTCAGGATGGTCCTGGAAACTAATAAGTTACTTTATTTGATAAAATAACATATTAGGCCTAAGCCCGGAGTTAAGCAAATAGTAGAGCATAATCTTTGGAAGATTTATGTGATGATAACTTTAGTGCTTAATCCATTAAACTTGTCATTAGACTCCTTAATTTCTTAATCAGAACTAAGGATTAGATCCTTAAAGTATGATAATGAAATTGAAGGATCTTCATAGATCTATTTTTAGATGTTAAGTACATTGCAATAAATAACTCTTGGAGAGTTAATGACTATTCTCAAGAGACAAAGTCAAAGTTTGCAATAAGGCAAGTAGCGCAAGGCGCACCTTACTTCGATATTCTAGAGGCCAGGCTTGGCCAAAGGCTTCTGGAATGTTGAAAAGGGCAAAGGCAAAATCATTATAATCTTCTAGGAAGATAAAGACATATCCCAAAATGTCTGCCTAAATTGTGGCAAACGGGATCGCGGAAGCGTGACTGCCGTTTGGACAAGCAGACATGAAGGAATTGAAGACGGGCAAGGCTCTGACTTCAAATATGTTTGTCAAATTATGTTCACTACTAGTATTAAAATTATTTTAAATACTTAGTGTGGAACATAAAATTATGTATTGATGTTCAGAATCTGCTTTGAACAGGATACTGACTTCATTGAGATTTATCTGCGAATCGGAAACGGGACGAAAGTCGCTGTTTTAACCGTAGATACCTAAGTTTAGGAACTACCTTTGGGTGTGTACTTAAATTAGGAAACTGTTATAATGTAACTAGTTTGACTAGAAACATTATCTCTATATCAGTGTTTAACCCGCTGCGGATGTACCTTTATATTCTAGAACACTAAAGTGTTTTATTATATAAAGATGATATTGAGATAAACACATTAGATGTGAATAACAGCATTTATATTTTGAATATAAATAAATCTCAAACATATAACATGACAAACAAATAGCTCAAACTGATTTGATCAGAAGAAACTTATGTGGCATTGTTGTCTGGGACACAATTAAACAAGACTCGTATATCCACATTTTGAAGAGTGGGTACTAGGACATATTGATTCTATTCAAATAAAGTCTACGAATCTAGTTTATTGGGCAAAGTGCCTAAAACACTTTTACTTGGTAAAAGTGCAAATGCCACCGATCTGTTAGCCCTAGTTCATAGTGAAGCAAGTGGGCCCATGTCTAGCTAGGCTAGAGGTGGATATGAATATTTCGTGACCTTTACGGATGTGGCATCGCGTTATGGTTATGTGTTTCTTTTGAAACACAAATCGGAAACTTTTAAGTTTCGACACGAAATAGACAAACATCGACTAAAAGTATTAACCGTCACGGTTAGACCGTAATGGAAAATACTTAAGCAATAAGTTTCTAATATACTTGAAAGAGTATAGTATTCTTTCAATGAGGACTCCTCCCGGAACACGTCATTTGACGGTGTGTCCGAACTGAGTAACCGAATTTTGTTAGACATGATAAGGTTAATCATGAGTCGCTCTGAGCTACCATTTCCTTCAACGGATAAGCATAAACAGTGCAGAACTTATTTTGAATAAGGTTCCATAAAATCTGTTTGACAGAATTCATATTAGATATGAACGGAAAGAACCGGGTTTCTCATTCCTGAATATTTGGGTATGCTAGGCATATGTTTGGATGATACCAAACTAAAACCCAAATTGGATAAGTGCCAATTGTAGGTTATCCTAGGGATACCAAAGTATAGTACTTATACAACTCACAAGAGAACAATTTAATTGTTGCTCACCATGCGGTTTTCCTAAGAGGAATACCTATATGCAGTGGTAAGTGGGAGGATAGTAAACTCTCGATGAAAATCGGAGTAATACTATTCCAGGCACCGATTCCTTAATGGAACACAAATAGTTCATCAAGGATGAAACTATACCATTAATCTTCGAATACACAAGAACCGCGTAAGTCGGAGAGAGTCAGAAAACAACCTGGGGTATGGGTTTCTGATCTCACCTCATAAAGATGTCAATCTTATTGAGGAATACCAACTGACTACGTATGAGGAAGTGATACAAGGTATCGACTCCCTATTATGGCAAAGTGCCATGATATCCGAAATGGATTCCATGTATATCAATAAGTTTGGATACTAGTTGATGTACCGCAAGGCATTGTGCCTATTGGTACTATATAAGTCTTCAAGGAAGACATACATGGATGGCAACATACCAACGTATAAAGCTAGGCTTTTAGCGGAAAGGTATCGTTATCAACATTGTGTTGATTACGATTCAACCTTTTACCTGTTGCCACGGTAAATCCATTTGGATAATGCTTGCTAATGCTGCATGTTTCATTTATGAAATATGACAGCTGAACGGGAAAATCGCTTTCCTTAAACGGAAACCTTTAGGAGGATGTTTACAACGTCCTGTCGGTTTTTCGTACCAAAACTAGCAAACAAGGTTTGCAGGTTATTCGATCCATGTTTGGATTGAAGCAAGCATTAGGTTCTTTGAATTATCGTTTTGATGTAATCATAATAGTTTATGATTTAATTCAAAACGAAATGATTCTTGTGTATATAAAGAGGTTAGTGAGAGCGCACTGACAATAAATGTCCTATAAATAATGATGATATGTCATTTCTTGGAAATGATATTCCCATAAAATACAATCGGTGAAATCTTGGCTTTCATAAAACTCTCCGAGAAATCGTATATTGAAAAATATAAGCGACCTGGTGTCTCATACGTTTTGAGCATATGAAGTCACAAACAGGCCAATCCAGGTGATAGTCACTGGATTGATATTAAGAACATCATTTAGTTTCTTAAAGAACTAATGATGATGTCTTATACTATGGAGAATGAGAACTTGAAGTGACTAGGATCAATGCAGCAAGTTTCCCAATCGATAAAACGACTATAAGTCGCAAACGGTACTATACAGTTTGAATAACGGAACAGTGAGCTGGAAATCTTCCAACCAAGATACTATTACCGAATAAACAACAAATGTGGATTATTGTTGCAGCTGAGGCAGCAATAGAAGCCATTTGGGTCGATAAACAAATCTAATTAGATTAGATATAGTTCTTTTAGCAGCTGAGCTAGACTACAGCGCATGCTAAAGAATTAATGGTCTCATCAACGATCCAGATACATACTTCGATATTCATCTGATTCGTTCGGATCATACATCGTGGCGATGTGATGATCGAATAAATCGCATCAGATGATAATCATGCAAATCCGCTGACGAAACCTTTTCTCAGCAGTTTGAGCCAACCGTACATAGTTCGGGTGTAAGACACTCGAGTGACTGGCTATAGGCCAAGTGGGAGATTGTTGGACAATTATGACCCATAGCGTCACTATTTGTACAGATCATGGTGTTGTTGTACAAATTAACTATGTGACAAAGGAGATTGCACTCTTATCATTTGTGATTAGATCACCAGATGTATAAATGATAGGAGGTCCTTATGATTTGTTCCTGGATTGAGAATGATATGAGACAGTATCAGTCCACGAAGGATAAATCATTAAATATCCCTAGTCAGAGTATTATCGAGATTGGACATCGATAATGCGTAAAAGACTAGTATTACACTTGTGCGCGTTGTGAGGGCACAACGGCATAGTTCTCATATATTTGGGTATAGGATACTCATGCAAGTGTAATAGGAGGTTGTGTTTTACCGATGGTACGGGAAACAGCTTCGCTCTGGATAGACCCCCTCGGAATTCCATTGGTAGTATGACTATGTGTCTATGGAAGTCCGAAATCAGGGTAGGTGTATTTGGTCTTAACCTGAGACTTGCACCGCTAATACTTGCGACAATCAATATACTTTGGTTTTGGTCGTCCAGGGCTTTAACAGGTTCTGTGTACGCCTTTGCTGGGTATATTGAGAATCGTAGTGTGTTGGGTGTGATGTCAAGACGGAAGTATCACTCCAGTCATATGGAGATGATGGTCACGTAGGATACGGTACTGGTTCTCTTATGTACTGCAGTCATCGGGATAAAATGACAAGGTCATGTTTATCCGATTAGAGACTAGTTACCAGACATCCGACATGTGCTTCGTACGGGGCAGACACAATTCCACCCCAGGCCTAGCACGTGATCATCCGATACTGGATCGACATACACAATACTACGTATACTACGCCTGATATAGATCGCTTATTCCTGTAAGCATGTTTCTGGAGAATTGGGTAGGCATGGCGCTTTGCTAGAAGCCAACCTTGTCTTGTAAATCGGTATAAACGTAGTACTAGGTACTTACGTGTTCGGATAGTCCGACGACCGTATTTACTGCCAACATATCCGGGGATCTCATGGGTCGCTTCCCGAAGATTCACCGATGACGTATGACTCGCACTTTAATTAATCTGGGATTAATTGGATGAGAGAGAGAGAAAATTAATCTGGGATTAATTACGGAGATATTTTATCTGGGATAAAATATCATTAAAAGAGAGATAACGATTAATTTGGAATTAATCGATAAAAATAATATATTCGATATATTATACGAAATTGGATTTCGACGCAGAATTAAAATTAGATTTTAATTCGGGCGAACAAGTTAATTTAGAATTAATTCGTTAGCGACGTGAATAGTGATTTCACTAGGCATAATCATTTAATTACGTCACAACGGAAAATTCGTTAATTTGGAATTAGCGAACCCGAGCCCGGGATTATTTACGAGCGCATTCGCATTTCGAATTCGAGTGCGGCATGCAAGTCAAATCAAGCGTCAAATCGCTAGTCTCATCTAGCGTCAAATCATTCTTCAATCAAGTGATGGATGTCTTTCACTTTGAGTGATTGACACCAGTCACTATTCATTGATTGATGTGAATGATGGAAGTAGTTGGCATAGTTGCCTTTTGACTTTTGGAATTTGAAATTTGGTATATGTTAATTTATTTTAGAAATCAATAAAACCAATTCACATTTTTCAATTCTCTCTCTTCTTTCCCCCTCTTTCTCTCTCGGTCTTGGACCGGTTCTTATTCTTCTGTTTCTGGTTTCTACCGAACAATGGAGGAGAAAAAATTGATGATTTTGTTGCAAATCAAAGTGCTAGCACACTCTAGGAGACATACCAAGGTGATAGGGCAGTAATTTCGTGAGCTTGGAATCCATTTTGGAAGCTTGGAGCTTGAAGACATCATGGAGGACCATGACCGATTTTGAGGAGAAAAACAATGAGTTTTCCGTGAGCCTGAGAGCTTCTCAAAGGGCATAATGAGTTTTGTTCATCACCGCATTGACTCAACCGATCATTGTGAGTATTCTGCAACTCCGTGAATGTATTCACTTTGTATTTTCATTGCTTGATGTGATCTTGGGATGCTTAGAAAATTCCAACAGGCGACACGTGGCGAAAGAGATTATCGACACCATAGGATTGCGACACTTGGCACCTCGTGATTGGCTGATGATGATGTGGCGGTGACGTGGCACTTTGACTCGATCAACTGGTGATGTGGATGATGACGTGGCTGACATGTGGCGATGGCGATTGTCGGCACCGTAGGATGATGACACATGGCACGATGCACGTTAGCAGATCGGCTGTGATGGTGACACGTGTCACGATGCAAGTTAGCAAAGTCAAACTTCTCAGATTCTGACACGTGGACCCGGCGCACGTTAGCACGGTGAGGCGCATGTTAGGCGTCGCGACGCTGAAAATTACTAAAATACCCTTTTGTCCAATTTTCACTGTTTTGGCTCCAAATCACCTCCAAAATGTCCTGAAACTTTATTTATATACAAAATAACACAAAAAACATCAAAATATTCACAAAACGCAAGAAACTATACAAAATATTAGGTTAAATTAGTGGGAAATAGTGATATAATTACCACTAATCACACCCACAAACCTAACATTTTGCTAGTCCTCGAGCAAAACACAAAATAAAATAATATAAACATCTTTAAAATAAAATTTAACTAAGCCACTTTTGTAGGGATCACGGTTGCATTTAGCGTATGCAACAAGCCTTTAAACCCCTATGTGTCCATAGTGGACGAGTTGTAGTCTCGTGACGGTTACAGCAATGATACCCACAAATATTTTACAAAAGTAAAAAGGTAGTAAAACTAATGCACACAAAAGCAAAAAGACAAGAGAAAAGAGAATAAATAAGTTAGTGACTAATCAGGTGAAACTTCTACTCCAAGTTACTAGTTGTTTTGTTTCTTTCTAAATTACCGAATAAGTAAATTCTCCGATTATATTTACCATTCTCCATATACACAGCCAATAAAATATTAATCAATTCAATTTTTCTCACAACAGTCACAAGTGTAGTTGATAAGAGAGTAATATTTTTGTCCTAAAGTTTTATCAGAATTCACACCTTTTTGTAGTAATGGAATAACTTTTCTGATTTTTTTTTCTTTGATTTTTGATTTTTTTTATTTATATATAATATCTTCCGTCTATGTAGCGAGTGTTGGGTCGGTGGCTCCCAAACCAATTGGCTTTAGGGCACCATGTGTTAAGACACCCATACGGACTTAATTACTCAGACTTCAGATATATATATATTTTTGCAGCATCTTTCGATCCATGTAGCGAGCTTTGGGCCAATGACTCTTAAACTAGTTGGCTTTAGGGCACTAGATGTTAAAACACCCTTACAGACTTAATAACTCGGATCTCAGATTTTTTTTTACTCCAATTAAATTAGAGCACTGAATATTACAAACTTTTTAATTATAGCTCATGTCCGTATGTTACCATGCATGTTGATAATACCTGCCAAATGAGCATATGAAGATTCATTTTAGTCAGTATTATGGGGAATTTACAAATTAAATAATTTAAAATAAAATAAACAAAAATTAACTTGTTTCGAAAATTGGTTTGAGATACGTCTCAGGAATGGAAACTCCTTACACATCTATCTCTCACCAATTTCACTTATTTAGTCAAAATAAAAACACAAAAACGCAAAACATTTTTGTAATTTTTGAAACTTTTTCAATTATTTTTTTCGAAAAATTTTGGACTAAAAATAAAAACAACACACAACTAAAAACAAGATACTGATCAGCTAATTCCCTCCCCCAAACCTAAATGAGACATTGTCTCCAATGTCTTAAATAGTATAAGAAGAGTTTAGAAGATAGTACCTGGTTAGCTGAAATTATACAGGAAATTAAAGGTTAAGATCCAGATTAATCTGACTCCTTTTACCACGATCGTCCTCGGACCAATTTATCTTTGAAAGGATAGGGTCAATTTGTGGTTCATAGGCTAAGATTTGGTCAATTAGATCCATAACAGTTCTGGCAGTGAAGAGGAGTTCTTTTAAAGGTTTTGAAACAAACCCATTTCTCCGGGCATCATCAAGAAACACAAAAAAAAAATCATAAAATCTTTCAACGTTGTACAATCCAAGCGGTTTCTGGTGTATGTTCAGGTTCGCCCAAGATAACACTGTAAAAATTTCCTCCAATGTACCTAAGCCACCTGGCAAAGCAATAAAAGCATCAGCACGGTTAATCATTTCTACCAGTCGTTCAGATATATCTGGCACGATCAGTTCCTCTCCGTTTGATGGTTCAATAAGATTTGCCTCTACCAAGGGTTTTGGGATGATTCCCAAAACGTGGATGCCTCCTTCCTGTACAGCTTTTGAAACGATCCTCATAAGTTCAAGATTGCATCCGCCATATACTAAGTGCATATTCCTTGCAGCTAAGACTTGACGCAATTCATGTGCTGCCTCTACGTATTGTGGCTTAGTACCAATACTAGTACCGCAAAACACACAGATGTTTTCAACTCGTCTTCTTGAAGTGGCTTCCATATTTTACTCTGGATGTCTTCAAAAGTGCAATGATGAGTTGAATTTATAACACCTGAAAAGGGTGAGTAAAATAATAGCACTAGTACCTGCCATATGATAATTATTAGTTAAACAGTAAAATAAATCGTGATAGTCAAAAAGTCTGGATCTTGTCAGAGAAAATAAAAGAAAACAACAAAACAAATTACAATTATTAGGAAAAGACAAAGAGATATAATATGTACAAGAAACGTAGCGGCTTGATTGACGTCTATTCGTCAGGGACAAGCTTCCCATCCAATTTTCTTATAAATTGGCAAACAGGGTCTTTTTGAGTCAGATTATCGAGACTTAACTGTTGTCTTTCTTTTTGAAATTGTGCATATAACACACGAATTTCGTGATACACATATCCACTGGGATGCGTCTCAAGAGTTTTAGATATATCATCCAAATACTCCTTACTCAAGCCATCCCTAATGAAATTAATCTTATCTTCGCGGTTATCATACACCATTCCTAAAGAACGACAACGACTATCACAAAATATATGAGCATATTTATAACAAACACATATTCTTTTGGCTCTCCTATTTTTAGCATAGGTGCTCATTCTTAAACTAGGAAGATGTGAAATAAAAGATTCAGAAGACTCACCTGCCAATCAGACCCTTGCTTCAATAATCCAACGAATATCAGTAAGAATACCTTTGATCATTAGTAGTCTCATCCGTTCCAAGCGAGCTTTGTAAACTTTCATCACAGATTTTTTAGGGAGAGAAGGAAATTGCTTATGAAGATTTGCGAGAGCTTCTTCCATCATGAAATGACTTTACCTGCAAAAATTAAACACACAAAAATAAAACACACTAGATCACAATATATACATAAATTGCATGGGTTGCCTCCATGCGAGCGCTAAATTTAACGTCATCAGCTAGACGTGACTACTCGAACGTTAAGCTGGATCTGAAAGCGTGACACTTTCTTTTTGTCGCTCAAATGATTCTACCCAGTGGTGTTTGACATGCTTATTTTTAACCTTGAATGTTTTATTGGAGTCGGGATCATGTATCTCAACGGCTCTGTCTGGTAAAACCTTGGTGATCACAAATAGACCTGACCACCATGATTTTGGCTTCCATGGGAAGAATTTCACCCTTGATTTGTTTAACAGTACCTTCTGCCCTCGTTCCAGTTGTATGCGCACTAACTTCTCATCATGTCTTTTTTTGGCCTTTTCGTTGAGCTGGTGGAACTTTTTCTCTTATGTTGCTTGTAGTGCAAGAATTGACTTTTTCAGTGTAAAAGACACTTTATCTTCAGGCTCCACAGACAATTGACATGTTTTAAGTTTGTCAGTAGAACTTTGCATTGCATTGGAGTTCTGAATGGTACTGTGTATCACATCAAGTCTGAAACATTCCTCATTCTTTTCATCATCTGTGAAATTCATGGCCTTGAAAACATTGAATGTTACTTCTTGGTCTTGTACCCTCATGGTTAGTTTTCCTTTTTGTACATCAATAATGGTTCGACTTGTAGCCAAGAACGGTCTCACAAGGATGATTGGCACGTCTGCGTCTTCCTCCATATCAAGGACAATAAAATCTGCTGGGAAAATGAATTTGTCAACCTTGACCAGCACATCCTCAACTACGCCTCTTGGAAATACGAGCGTTCTATCAGCAAGTTGTAGAGAGACTGAAGTGGGCATTGTTTCTCCAATCTACATTTTCCTGAAAAATAAAAAAGGCATCAAATTAATACTGACACCTAAATCACATAAAACCCTACCAAAGTTATGTTCTCCTATGATGCAAGGAATGGTGAAACTGCTAGGATCTTTCAACTTGGGGGAAGCTTCCTCTGAATAATGGCGGTGTATTCTTCTGTCAATGCTATTGTCTCGTAATCTCCCAATCTCCATTTTCATGAAAGAATGTCTTTCATGAATTTTACATAGTTGGTCATTTGTTCCAAGGCTTCTGCAAATGGAATGTTGATGTGCAGCTTTTTGAACACCTCCAGGAAATGAGCAAACTGTTTGTCTAGTTTTTTTTTCTGAAGTCGTTGTGGAAAATGTGGAGTGATTCTTTCTAGTTCTTTTTCATTTGCTTCTTTTTCCTCCATCTGTTGCTTTGTTTCTTTTGGAACTTCTTCAGCAGTTGTTTTGTCTCCAACATCTTTGTTGATTTCAGTACCGCTTTTTAACATGATGGCATGGCACTACCCATTCCCTATGTTCCTTGGATTTGGTTCTGTGATGCTGGGAAGATTACCTGGGGGTCTGTAACTCTGAGCATTGGCCAGTTGTCCAATTTGATTCTCCAGTGCTTTGATGGAAGCAGATTTTCTCTGAAACATATCATCGTACTTTTTTAACTAAGCCAATACTTCTACTATTCCTGGTTCATTTTCCTGCTCCTAGCCTTTGTTATATTGCTGGAATCCAGGTGGTGGATAGTTCTGGTGTTGGAATCCAGGTGGTGGATTGTTCTTTTGCCCTGAATTATTGCTCCATGAAAAATTGGGATGATTCCTCCACCCTTGGTTGTAGGTGTTGGAATATGGATTGTTCCCCTATCTGTTGAAATTGTTGACATAATTTACCGTCTCTTCAAGTTGGTTTGGTTCTGGTGCTCCTCCATATGGTGAACTTGTGGATCTAGTGGTAAGAGTCTCCATGAATTTGCATATCTGATCCAGCTTGGCGTTGACCGCTGTATTGGCTCCACTTTCATAAATTCCTGCAATTCTTTGGATCATGCTCCTTTCTGTTGGCCACAAGGAATTGTTGTTGGCCATTTCTTCGATTAGGTCACAGGCATTGGCATTGATCTTCTCATTTTGCCATCAAAGCTCCTCCAGCAGCAGCATCAATTATGGTTCTCATTATTCCAGAAAGTCTATTATAGAATGTTTGGACTTGAAGCCATTTTGGAATCTCCTGGTGAGGACATTTCCGGAGTAAATCATTGTACCATTCCCAAGCTTCGTAGAGAGTTTCCGAGTCTTGTTGTACAAAAAATGTGATATCATTCCTCAGCTTTCCAGTTCTGGTTGGTGGAAAGTACTTTGCAAGGAATTTGGTGGCTAAAGTGTTCCAAGTTGTGATGGAACCTGCTGGTAGTGAATGTAGCCAAGCTTTAGCTCTGTCTTTCAAAGAGTATGGAAAAACACGCAGTCTCATTGCTTCTTCAGCTTCTCGGTTGTAATTGAAAGTGCCGCAAACTTCCAGGAAGTTGCTGATATGGGTATTAGGATCTTCAGTTGATTTCCCCCCAAACTGTACAGACTGTTGAATCATCTGAATGCATGTTTTGATGTCACATGCATTTGCTGGTAAATGAGGAAGTACAATACAGGAAATGAAGCCGTCGACCACCGAAATGGTTTTGTCTCGAATTAGTATTGGTGGTGCAACTTCCAAATGTTCAGGTTCCATGTTGACTAAAGCTTCTTGGCTTTCTCGCCTTTCCCTTCTCAACTGTCTGATGTTTCTTTCATTTTTGGGTCAAGCGGTCGGAGTTCAAGCTTCTGGTTCGTCTCATGTAGTTTCTGAGAACCTGAAACACAAGAAAACAACAACAATAATTATAAAGAAATTAGATACAAGTAAAGGTATCTAACCTCAAAATTAATAGTGAAAGATAATAAATCCCCCGGCAACGGCGCCAAAAACTTGACAGATGCTTACACACACGCGTATAACGCAAGCTCACGTATCGTTCAAGTAGTATAAAAAGTATCGATCCCACGAGGACTTAATGCCTAATCTATTAATTTTATGAGGTCAAATGATTACTAGTATCTAATAGGTTGATTGATTGATTTGAAATGCTGATGATTTTAAATTTAAAAACAAGTAAATAAAATTGCACGAAAGTAGGTTTAAGAAAATTCAATATTAGGAAACTATCTAGGGTTGTGAATCTTTCTAATATCTCTTAAAAGATGAAGTGGTTATTTCATGTTTGTGTAATAAATCGATTTACTAACCTGGAACACTAAATTATGCGAAAGCCTTTGTCGATGGTCAGACGCAAATACCCAGTATAACCCAATTAAACCATATGTCTATGTCAACAAAATTACCTGGATTCATTAAGTTCAAGTTCTAATTATGGCTACCCCCGCCCGACAGGTATATGTCTATCCTGTAAGGAAATCTATTAAAGGGTTATATATCATCAAGGAAGATCGTGGGCTATTAAGTCTAAGGCTGAAACCTAAAATTCCTTTGTCAAGTTTATTTTAGATTTACCAGATATATCTTATTAGTGGCCAATTAACAAGATGTATTAAGCTTAAGACTTAATAAGTAAACCTTTAAATTACCCAAACTATAAAATAACCCCTTATAAACCGGTGATATTAGAATTCATCACAACCCCAGATAACTAATTTAGTTACGACACATAATTATGGCTAGTAAAAACTTAAAAGTAAAAGACATAAAGTAAAAATACTGAAAAGTAATTGCGGTAAAGTAAAAGTTGAAAAGTAAATTACAATAAAATAAAATGCTAAGGTAAAAGGATCAACTTTTACTATTTACTATTTAGATATCTCCCTTAATATAATATATTAACTTGTGATTATTTTACCAACCAGCCATATAAGCGGTAACCTGATTAAGTCAAATTAAGTACAACCAGCCATAAAGGCGGAATCAAAATAACCTGTCATATAGGCGGTAAGAAAATTTAATTACCAACCGACCAATCTGGCGGTATCCTTGCTTAGTCAGGTTTAAAACCAGTTTAAAATGAATTACCAACCGAAAAATATAACGGTTATCCTCATTAAGTCAAATTTTAAATAGTGAATATAATATTTAAGGGAGATTAACCTAAATAGCAATAGTAAAAGAATTACCTTTCACCCTAGCTGGGGGAAGTTACCTCCTCATGGTTGAATAGTAAAAACTGTAAAAGTAAAGAAGTAAATTACTATTATTACAGAACGTAATTAAAATTAATTACAAAACTGAAATTTAAAAGAAACTAGATGGAAAACTCTATATTTACATCAGAGAATTCAGAGAGAAAGGTACATCTAAAATTGAAACCTCGAGCTGAATTTATAGGCGTCGATAGGCCTCTAGCGTCGCGATGCCCATGATTTACGGGTGGCATGCGGAGAGCTCGACGCGTGGCGTTTTGGATAAGTAGATAAGGTGGCACGTGGCACGGCGGCTGGCAACTTAATGATTATGCTGATGTGGCGATGATGTGGCATTGACATGGCGACACATGGCGAAAAGGATTGTCGGCACCGTAGAATTACGACACGTGGCACCTAGTGATTGGTTAATGATGACGTGGCGGTGACGTGTCACTTTGACTCGTTCAACTGGTGAGATGGACGATGGCGTGGTTGACACGTGGAGTGACATGTGGCGATGGCGATTGTCGGCACCGTAGGATGATGACACATGGCACGACGCACGTTAGCAGATCGGCTGTGAAGGTGACACGTGTCACGATGCACGTTAGCAAATGAAAACTTCTCAGATTCTGACACGTGGACCTGGCGCATGTTAGGCGTCGCGATGCTGAAAATTACCAAAATGCCATTTTGTTCAATTTTCACTATTTTGGCTCCAAATCACCTCCAGAATGTCCTGAAACCTTATTTATCTACAAAATAACACAAAACACATCAAAATATTCACAAAACTCAAGAAATTATATAAAATATTAGGTTAAATGAGTGGGAAAATAATATATAATTACCACTCTTCAACTTGTCATTCATTTGGGTTGTTACGAATTGTTAACCTAGAACACTAAACTATTTACAAGCCTTTTTCGATTTTCAGGTAGAAATATTCAACTTAAACTAATTAACTATATGTCTATGTTAATTAATTTAAACCGATTTCATTAAAGTAAGGTTCTAAAACTGGATACGTATGCCCGACATATATATGTCTATCCTGCACGGAAATTTATTCAATAGAATTAGATCATGCACTATTATTCTCACAGCTAACCCAAATTCCCTCTTTTGAGTTCCTAAGGATTTACCAAGATAATTCTATTATTTGCCAGATAAATAAAATAAGCATCAAAGCATAGGAAATAATAAATAATCCAACAACACACCAAAAGAATAAGAAGATGTAAAATTAATTACATATTATGTTTGGATCCATTACAACCCTAGAGTAAAGATTTAGCTGCTAATAGTATTCAACAAGCAAATCATTATACAAAACAAGAACTCATAATACATAAATTAGAGAGAAAATAGAAGAAATAACTTTCATTTGCAGTTTTCATCTTCAATCTCCAACGCCGGTTGAAACACTTATTTTTATCTTGCTCTAGGTGTTATTCTATATCTTGAGGCTCCAAAATTATGTTATGAAACTTCTCAATAGGTTTTGGGAGAAACTTGTGCTTATATAGGAGGTTTTAGGGGTCTTTTCTAATTGTAAATCAGATACATGACGAAATTGGGGCTGAAATTTCGGGTTATGACGATCATCACGTGTCGCAACATTGTAAAATAGTATTTCATGCATTGTGAATTTGCATGCTTTGTGTCTCAACGCGGTTAATTTTCTTCAGTTGCGGCTATGCATGCTTTTTACGTTATTCATGCTTTGACTTTGAAACTCTACGTGAATTCTTCTTCAATTACGCGTTATGCACGTCGGAACTCCATAAAATGGAAGTCGCGACGTGCTACTTAAATAGATCTTTAGTTAGTTTTTGCTATTTGGCGCGTTGGGACGCGTTGGATTTACCCCAATTTGACTATGTATTTTTCCATTTTCATTTCCAGTTAAATCCTTTGAGTCGTGATATTATTTCGACTTACGAAACATACCCTAAACACATCAATTCGCTCATAAAGCTCGATATCACCCACAAAATATTAAGATAAAATGGGCGGGAAATATGTTTTTTTTAACCACTCATCAGCCAACTTGTTCTCTGTCTGTCTGATTTTTCAACTTGTGGGGGTCGAGACGCGCATCCTGACATTTGGAAAGTGCCATAATTTTTCCTTGAACTTGAAAATTCTTCGCTCATTACTTCTGATTAAGCCTTAATTGAAATTGTCCTACAAGCACTCAAATAAAAACTCTATATACCCAAGAGATGGGGTGAATTAGGTAATGGCCAAATAATGCGGAATTATAAATCTTTTTGATTTAACGCTACTAAGCTAGTAGCTTTACCAGTTTAGCTTAATGATTAATTTTCTCAATCATAATATATTACCGAAATGCAAGTTACTAAATAATATGCAAATACAAAATAATTGAAATTTTGATGAAAATCAACTTTGGTGAAATTAATTGAAATTTCTCATATTTTACAATAAAAATAAAAATATTTATAGCAAAACCTCTTATATGATATTTTTGTTTAATTTTAAAAAATCGTTGAATTTTCGCTTAATTTCATCAAATATCATGGGTGTTTTTTTATTATTATTATTTTTGAATTATTTAATATTTTTTTTCTTGTAGAAACAATTGCGAAGGTAAAATAATTAAGTATAAGATGATGAGAGTTTGGCCTACCTCTTATAGAATTAGCACCAAACGGTGGTAACTACCCTAAGTTTTAATTAAAAATGTAAATAAGAAAAACTATGCGTATTATAAACGAATGTTGTTTAATAGTTTGAGAAATTTAAAAACAATAATTATACTATAATGTAAGCTAAGTGTTGATGGTGATTTTTCACCCAAGGAAATTCAAATACCGATGAGGGGTAAAATGAGGTCCTGTACTTGACCAGGAGGAAAATGATAGGGCCTAAGAACCCCGGGAGGTTGAAGTCAGACAGAAAACCCCGAGCCCATTAACCAGAGGAGTTTTCCCCGAGGAGGACCTGCTATTGACAAAACGAGTAGATACCCCGACCCGACCAGACCAGTATAAGAAGTGAGTTTGGACAGATTCTACGCTTGTGGAATTCGACCTAAGGTGGTCTACACTTACTGACCCGACCTGGTTGAAGAAGGGAGCTAAGATCACAATGTTTTGAACTGGTATATGATGTATGCTCTACTTGGAAGTTTGAGCTTCTAGAAGGCTGATGTGACAAGAGTAAGTCAATGGCTTTCCTTGGACAAAGACTCTGCCAGACGGAACAATATTGGAGTGGTTGAGCTGCAGGGTGTCACGTTGATAGAGCATGTAGCACTGGCCAAAAGGTTGCAATGATGGGTTTCTGCTGACAGATGGTAGTTGAGTCAGATGTCAGAGCTTCTATTTGCTGAGTGGTTGGGGAAAAATAGCATGGGGCGATGATGACATGGTGGTGTGAGATGGCGTCATTGGTTGGTGGAACAGTGGATTTGGAAGCCTATATAAATGGGTTGAAGCCACAGATTGAAGAGTTAGTAATTTCTATATTTCACTACTTGTACAAAAGTAAGAGCCTCTAAATTGTGATAGAGAGAGAATGTTGGTTGGCCCGATTTCTTGAGAGATTTGTAACGGGTAGTTGAGACTCGAGGTTTTTTTACATTCTTTGTAAGCCTCCAACACTGGTAACCTGGTCGGTCTTGACCAGAAACCAGTAATATAAACTCTCTCCATTCTCCTATTGACGTAGGTTTGAGTCACTCTCCGCTAAACAACGTAAATCTCTGTGATTTTCTTATTTATTTGTCAAGTTTATTTTAGGTTCCCGATTAACCAAATAAATTCAATGCTTGGAGGAGGTCTGTTCGAGAGGTAGATTTCCCAAATTGCCATTGGAAAGAAAAACAATCGTCAACAGTTGGCGCCGTCTGTGGGGAACATTACGGAAAGTAACAAAAAACACTAAGACGATGGCAGAAGATAAAAATCATAGCGCTCTAGAGTCTTCGACGATAGAGTGGATGAAGAAGATAAGGAAAACCTTCATTTAGAAATAGAGAACGCATGAAAGGAAAGACAAATGACACAAGCCTTTATGAAAGCCATGATTGAGAAAATTGAGAAGTTAGAGAACGAGTCAGGGGACCAAGCCTAAGCAAGTCCTACTAAGAGGGAAGAGATTGTCAATGGAAATAGGGTAGCCGGTATGGAAAGGGATCGAGAAACCGGGAGGAGAAATGCTTGTAAAGTAAGGTAAGTGGTTGTGGCTAACACTGCACATGTGGAAGAGCCGTGGGAGGAAGAAGACGATAGGAAAACCCTAGAATCATCATGTAACAGTCTGTATTTTGGGGAAAATGAACTAAATATGTATCCGGAGCGGGGGCGTAAAACTACCAGATGTGGGAGATACCACGCCCAGAGAAGCGAGTATGAGGAATCCCTCGATCGAGGGTAGGAGAACAATGAGATCCAAATGAGGGACTGGTTTCAAAAAGAGATGAAGAAATTGGTGCAGAGCACGCATGAAGGTGCTCGAGGTGATCAAGATATGGAGGTAGCGTCCCCTTTTACCAGAGAAGTGATGGGGATGGAGTTCCCAATGAGATTCACTATTTTCGCGATGGACACCTACAAGGTTAACACAAACCATAGATCCCATATTGAAAAATTTGTTTTGCTCATGGAAATCCAAAGAGTGGTCGAGGAGGCAGTTTGCATGGTGTTCCCGCTAAATTTGGGAGGGACAGCTAGCTTATGGTTAAGAAATATGACTCCAGTGAGAATCGGTAATTTTTCACTACTGAGGAAGTCCTTCGTGCGCCACTTTAAAAGAGCATGTGCACCAAGTAAGACGGTTGGGTCATTGAGGATGATGAAGCAGAGAGTTGACGAGCCCGTGAAGAGCTTCATCGATAGATACCACAACTTGGTATTAGAGGTTAGGGTGTATGAGTTCCCGGAGGCGTTGGAGAGCTTTAAAGGAGATTTGAAGGTTGGGAAATTGTGATCTTACCTAAAGATCCAGGAGGTACCCAACAATGCTGCGGTCTTGGAGTATGGGAGGAAATTCTTGTTATTGGAAGAAGATGAGAAGATAGCCCGAGGGGGAGATGCTCGAGTAAAGAGTGAGCCAAGGTAAGAAAATTGGTGTGATGTTGGCAGTGGTCATAGAGGACCGATCCCAAGGGAAACAGAGTTTAGGCCAATAAATCAGGGTAAATCAGCACCCAAAAGGAGTCCCCCGATCAAATTCACATATGTTACTGGGGGCACGACGTATACTACCTTTAATAGGCCTTTGGCTCAGATAGCTCAGGAGATACATGATAAGAGACTACTGACTGAACCCGACCCGAGGAGGTTCCTGGTCGAGAAAAGGGATCACATGGCCTATTGTTCATATTACAATGGAAATGGGCATGCCATTCAGAAATACAGGGACTTGCAGGATCAAGTTAAAGACCTGATGATGAATTGCTACCTTAATGAGTCTATCAATCATGAAGCCACGGGAATCAAGCAGCGAATGGAGCATAGTGTAGGCATTGCATTTTTGCATGTGAAACCCGATGATGAGTCTCAGTTGGAGGCACTACCTTTTAAGTCACGGAAGTCGCGAGAAATGGATATCGAAAGGGGAAATTCAGGATGAGTATGCTATCAGAGTAGTTTCACATGTTCACTGTTTTCATTCGAGCTGCGTTCTTAAACACGTTCGAACGTCAGGCAGATTGCGGGCGTTCGTGTCGCGTTCGAATTTGCGTTCGAACGGTTGTAGGTAATTCTGGTTTTGCTGCTAGCCTCACATTAAGCCCAATTCACCCAAACCTTGGCCCACCACGCCTAAGCCCACTTAAAAACATATTTAACACATGGTGAAATCAAAACAAATCTAAAAATCACATACAAAATTAAAATAAACATTAAAATCAATCAAATATTTTAATTCCTTAATTAAGATATTCACCCAGCAATTACACAAGATTCCTTCCTAACTAAACAAAATCACATACTAAATTAAAAGATGTCATGCCTAATTAAAATCAATCATAACAAATTAAAGATATTGACTTCCTAATCTAAAAACAATTTTATCCCCCATCAAATCCCTTGCTTTCCTTGTCTAACACCAAATCATATCTCTCTTTAATGCCAAAATCCCTTCCTTGTGAGACAAGGTGAAACCCTAGCCCTTCTCTATATAAACAACCTCTAACCAAGACATGCATCCTCTAGCTCATACAAATAACTCACACAAAAATCACAACACAAAGAGCCATAGCCACTCACAGCAATAGCAACAAGAAGAACATAAACAATTCCCTTCATCTCCTCCACTCCATAACCGAAAACAATACCCCCCTAAACCTCTACCCATCACCAAAAATCTCCCCCATACAGCAGCCCTCCATCACCGAAAATATACCTCCAAACAGCAGCCCAAACACACCCCAAACAGCCCTTGAAACACGCCTGGACAGCAGCCCAAACCACTCCCAAAACAGTCCCTAAAATCCCTTAAAACAGTAACATAAACTGCACTTATAACCCTTGAAATAACCACACAAAACTACACTAAAAAAACCACGAAAAAACACTCGAAACAGTTCGTTGAAACGTTAAGACAGTGACCTGAACAGTGAACAGAAAATACAGAAGAAACAGCAGCAAAATGGAGACCAGACAGCGAGCAAAGCAGCAAAACAGTGAGCTAAGATGCTGAACCAGTGAACCGGAAGAATAAGGAGCTTTTACCCCTTCCGATCTCCGCGAAACGCAAGTCTGAAGACGACTTAAAAGGTTAGACCTGAGGGTACTTTCCACACTCATCTTTATTCGATTTTTGTTATTTATTTTGACTGTATTTTAATTATTTGTTGAATCTTGTGTGTATGATGCGTGTTGTGGGTATTGGATGAATGAAAGAGTGTCGTCTCTTGTGGTATATAGGATGGAAACCCAGACGTAAATTCCATAGCCGAATCCGAATGGATGGTAGTGCGGTCTGTACTTGGGATACAACTCTACGTACCGCTTGAGTAAACGGCACCTTCTTTTGTTTCATGTTGCTTTGATTTATTTATTTATTTTTCGTCACTTGAATTCTGCATGTTGCTTATTTATGTATGATTCAATCGAGCGCATGGGCTTAGTAAGTGGAATGAAAGATCCCCTATGGGGAGGGGTTAAAGCCCTTTACCACGATGCTTCGCCGCGCCGGTTGATGTGTGTTCGATTGAATGCAAGATACGTTCAATCGGGCATACTACGTTTGATATTATTGCTTTTAATTCTTTGTATGCATGATTCAATCAAGCGCATGGGCTTAGTAAGTGGAATGAAAGATCCCCTATGGGGAGGGGTTAAAGCCCTTTACCACGATGCTTCGCCGCGCCGGCCGGTTGATGTGTGTTCGGTTGAATGCAAGATACGTTCAATCGGGCATACTACGTTTGATATTATTGCTTTTAATTCTTTGTATGCATGATTCAATCGAGCGCATGGGCTTAGTAAGTGCAATGAAAGATCCTCTATGGGGAGGGGTTAAAGCCCTTTACCACGATGCTTCGCCGCGCCGGTTGATGTGTGTGTTCGGTTGAATGCAAGATTCGTTCAATCGGCATACTACGTTTGATATTATTTCCTTAATTCTTTGTATGCATGATTCAATCGAGCGCATGGGCTTAGTAAGTGGAATGAAAGATCCCATATGGGAAGGGGTTAAAGCCATTTACCACGATGCTTTGCCGCGCCGGTTGATGTGTGTTCGGTTGGATGTAAGATACGTTTGATCGGACATACTGAGCTTGACATTCTTTATTCTTTGTGTTGCATGCATCAGGTCTGGTTCCATTCGAACGCGTTCTCGAACGCTACACGAACGCGAACCTTCTGTTTACCGTTCGAACGCGTTCTTGAACGCTACGCGAACGCACACGTACTTCCTTAGTCTCATCATGCATCAGGTCTGGTTCCGTTCGAACGCGTTCTCGAACGCTATATGAATGCGAACCTTCTGTTTACCATTCGAACGCGTTCTCGAACGCTACGCGAATGCACACGCACTTTCTTAATCTTATCATGCATCAGGTCTGGTTCCGTTCGAACGCGTTCTCGAACGCTATACGAACGCGAACCTTCTGTTTACCGTTCGAACGCGTTTTCAAACGCTACGCGAACACGCACCCACTAAACTGAGTCCTTTTCATCAGATTTCATACATAGTTTTCCTAGTAGCTTTCCCCACATGTATGAATACAATGTGTTTAATGTATTACAATTCATATACCTATGTCATGATAACATTTGAGTATTATTTCTTGTGGTATATCGGATGGAAACCCAGACATAAATTCCGTAGCCGATTCCGAACGGACGGTAGTACGGTCTGTATTTGGGATACAAATTCACGTATCACTTGAGAAGGTGCTCACATGTGTGCTCGTGTGGTTAGTATGTGTGCTTGTGTTTTCTTGAATATAATATGCCAGTGAAGTTGTATGTTTGTCGCTCCTTTGATGTACTTTCAAGCATGCAATCTTAGATGTGAAATATATGTAAACTTAGGTGTAATTTTTATTTTGTATATGTGAATTTAGAAGCATGATGCTCTTGGAAATAAGTGCTACTTAAGCCTGATTAAATTATTACATAAATCCTTTCATTACAAGTGGCATAAGTAAGGGACAATTCCGAACCCAACGGTTTGAGGTCTTCCCTTGCGAGGGGTGAGTGCGGCCTTAAATCTCATTTTCCCGGTTCATACCGGGTGGCGACTCCATTATTCTCCGGTTTAGTCCCCCGTGGCTACTCCATACTCCCGACCGGGCCGCGAGCCCAGGACAGCATGCGTCGCCCAGTTCCTGTGTCCCACAGTCTGGCGACTCCACTGGGGATAGAGAATCGGCCCCGAAATATTGTCTTGTGATGTTTGGATTTATGTTTTAATTGACCGTGTCTATAGTGGATAAAGTGAGGGTTTAATCAAAGGCATTTTGAGGCTAGGTAATGGTTTGGTGTCTTCCTTCATTCACTACCTTTCTAGAAGGAAAAGCTGTGAAGGCACCTAGATAGCCATCTACTCGTAGCCTATTGTGATGGACTAATTTGGAGGACTCGTTGTTATTCCTGACACCAAGCGATAATAGCCTAAGAGGCTTGGGTATTTAAGTGAGCCTCGCTCCACCTTCCCTCTGGGGAATCTACAACGGGAAATCCATTTGACAGTCCGTCACACACCATAGCTCATTGGCACGTACCTTAGTGTATAAAAAAGGGTGCGCTCACTTGGTTGCTCGAACCCTTGAGTGGGGAGACCTAGTTGTGGGCCATCTTTCACCGGTGAGAGCCTTTGTCTATACTCTTGCTAACCCACCCATAGACCGGGTTGGCTAAAGTAACAATTATTTCCTTGAATATGTGCTTATGGACCATCCTCATTTGGATACAGTTGGACTATAGTCAGAAATGCGGACTTGCTGGGCCATTTAAACTGGGGCGAGTTCGTACCTTATGACCATTGGACCCAAAGCTTCTGAAATGTTGATGGGCCATTCTGTAGAAATTATTGTTTTATGTTTGCATTATCTTTCTTTTATGCTTGTGTTTGGGAACATCGCCGTTTGGATCCATTTGGACCATTTGTCATGGGATATGGGCTTGTTGGGCCATTTAAACTGGGACAAGAACGTACCTTATGACGATTGGCCCAAAGGCTTCTAAATGTTGATGGGCCATTTTGTGTTTGTGTTCGGAACATTACCATTTGGATTTAGTTGGGCTCCTTGCCATGAGATGTGAACTCGTTGGGCCATTTAAACTGGGATGAGTTCACTCCTATGACAGTTAGCCCAAAAGTTTCTAAAATGATAACGGGCCGATTTGTTTGAAAATTTTAGTTGATTTAGTATGTTATATATGTTACATGCATCTCATGCACCCTATGCATACATACATCATGTTAACCCTTGTGTTCTGAAAGCCATCATAGATTCCCATTGGGTTAGGGAAAAAGGAAGACTCATCAAAATACCGGGAACACACATTAGTGAATCAGATATTGAGGTATCCCGTATGGATCAGTTGGAAAACGGTCTCGCCAAGATTACCGAACAGTTGCAAGCCTTAACTACCGCCATGGAAAATATGGATGTACCCCGTGCTGGGGGAAATTCCGAGAATGTGAGGCGCGAGGAGCCTTCGAATGGGTTGGGGGATGATGTCCCCACTTTTGATGATGACATGGCAGAGTATGCAACGGGCAGAGTGATTGGGTCTCAGGCAGAATTTCGGAAGCTTCGGGATCAGGTTGAAACAGTTACCCGCAAAATGAGGGGTAAGAATGAGGATTTGCTAGATTATGAGGCAATGACCTTCTGAGAACAGCTGCCAGCTCAGTTTAAAATGCCCGACATGGCCAAGTTTAATGGGAATGGAGACCCTAGAGTTCATCTGCAGCAATATGTCTCAGTCATGAGTTCAATGGGCCTATCACAGCGCCAAGTCCAAAAGATGTTTGGGATGTCACTCGAGGGGGCACCTGTGGTTTGGTATCATAGCCTTAAGAAGAAGGTTAAGGAAGATTGGAAGGAATTAGCTGATGTTTTTCTGAAGCAGTATGTTACAGACTTAGAAATTGACTTGTCACTCCGTGATTTGGAGAACACTAAGCAGAAGCCAGAGGAAAGTTTCAAAGAGTATGTGGATCACTGGAGAAGCCAGCTTTTGAAAATGCAGACTCGGCCTTCAGAGAAAGACCAAATTAAGATGATTATCAAGGGCACCAAGCCCTCTATTTATGGTAAGCTGAGGAGGATGACTTCGATGATTTCTGATTTTCGACAGTTGAGGGAAACTGTCATGGATATTGAGGAAGAGGAGGCTAAAACAGAAGGTTTTATGGCCAGAATAAAAGAACTTTTGGGGGGCCTTCTGAGACAAAGCCCGCTACTGCCGAAGTCGCTGCCATCAGAAACAGGCAATTCTCCAACCTTGGTAGACCTTTGTCGAAGGTGTTTGAAAAGTTGCAGGGACAAGGACTCTTGAAACCATTAGAAGGCAAACAACTTCTACACCCCCCACCGCCACACATAAATATGAACCTTTATTGTCACTTCCACCAGCTACATGGCCATGACACCGACAACTGCACCCGCCTCAAGCATGAAATTCAAGATCTCATAGATTCCCATAAAATACCTAACCCATGAAAAGAACAACCCGACACACACAGAAACCCTCTACCAAACTACCGCTCCGTTCCACCACCCACCTACATGATCGACTCTGAATTGCCCGAAACTTTTTTCCTCCAAAACCTCAACCACCAAGCTTCTTACATGGATGACAGTGAAGAACCATAGGCCGAGGAAGAAGGCATTACTGCAGATGATGGAGTTATTCCTCCTAGTCTATTTGATCCAGTTTTTTTTAAAGACATTGATTTTGTTACTTGTTCGAACTCTTTTCCTCAACGATAATAAAGACGTTCATTTCACTGAATCTCTTATTCAATATGAGTATATTTGAGAAAAACATTCAACCTTGGTACTATGAAATTCAGTGATGTTTAGAACACGGGGAATTCCCGAAAGCAGCAAGCAGAAAAGATATGATGATCATTCAAAAATTGGGAAATGGGGCAGTGAGACTATCAGACTTGGAAGGGAATTAGTTCACCGAGCCAATCAACGTAGACAGATTGAAGCAGTAGCTTGCCTGAGGAAAAGAAGACTGAACAGTCGCCAAGAGAATTGGCAGAAGACCTAACCCAACGGGATAGGAAACTCATTCATGCATGCATGCATACACGTAACGTATCCTGCATTCCTTTTCGTGTTTGTTCTGTTTTGTAATAACAGGTTTCAGAGGAAAAAAGAGAAAGCGTCAAATACAAGCCAACCAGAAGCAGCAACAGTACAATGTCAGTAGTTTTCAGGAATGAATCACAGGGGCGAGGCCCATATCAGTATCAGTCTGGGGGCGAGGCCTATATCAGTATCAGTTGGGGGCAAGGCCCATATCAGTATCAGTTGGGGGCGAGGCTCATATCAGTATCAGTTGGGGGCGAGGCCCACATCATTCTGGGGGCGGGGCCCACATCAGCATCACTATGGGAGCAAGGCCCACATCATCATCAGAATCTATCTTGCCGGATATGGCACTCTGGGGGCGAGGCCCATATCAGCATCAGTATCAGTTTAGCTGAGAATGTCACTCCAAGAATGGAAACACAGTTCGAGAATGAACAAGCCGGGAATGGAAACACAGTTCGAGAATGAACAAGCCGGGAATGGCACTCCAAGAATAGAAACACAGTTCGAGAATGAACAAGCCGATAATGGCACTCCAAGAATGGAAACATAGTTCGAGAATGAACAAGCAGGGAATGGCACTCCAAGAACGGAGCAAGGTTCGGGAATGGACCGCATCACAGTAATGGTTCGGGAATTGACAAGTCGGGAATGGCACTCCAAGAATGGAGCAAGGTTCGGGAATGGACCGCATCACAGTAACGGTTCGAGAATGGACCACCTCTCATCGAAACGGTCCGAGAATGGACCACCTATCCTCAACTTGGTTCGAGAATGGACCACCTCACAACAAAATCAACTCAACACAACAGGCAAACCAAGTGGCAGCTGGCGAGCCAGGTAAGTAAAAATGCATTGCATAACTTTTGATAAGATTGTTCAAAGTCACACACTGCACAAGTCCCATCAAAGTGGGGGCGACTGTAGGCATTGCATTTTTGCATGTGAAACCCGATGATGAGTCTCAGTTGGAGGCACTACCTTTTAAGTCACGGAAGTCGTGAGAAACGGATATCGAAGGGGAAATTCAGGATGAGTATGCTATCATAGTCGTTTCACATGTTCACTGTTTTCGTTCGTGCTGCGTTCTTAAACACGTTCGAACGTCAGGCAGATTGCGGGCGTTTGTGTCGCGTTCGAATTTGCGTTCGAACGGTGTCGGTAATTCTGGTTTTGCTGCTAGCCTCACATTAAGCCCAATTCACCCAAACCTTGGCCCACACGCCCAAGCCCACTTAAAACACATATTTAACACATGGTGAAATCAAAACAAATCTAAAAATCACATACCAAATTAAAATAAACATTAAAATCAATCAAATATTTTAATTCCTTAATTAAGATATTCACCCACCAATTACACAAGATTCCAACCTAACTAAAAAAAATCACATACTAAATTAAAAAGATGTCATGCCTAATTAAAATCAATCATAACAAATTAAAGATATTGACATCCTAATCTAAACAAATTTTATCCCCCATCAAATCCATTGCTTTCCTTGTCTAACACCAAATCATATCTCTCTTTAATGCCAAAATCCCTTCCTTGTGAGACAAGGTGAAACCCTAGCCCTTCTCTATATAAACAACCTCTAACCAAGACATGCATCCTCTAGCTCATACAAATAACTCACACAAAAATCAAAACACAAAGAGCCTTAGTCACTGACGGCAATAGCAACAAGAAGAACATAAACAATTCCCTTCATCTCCTCCACTCCATAACCGAAAACAGCACCCCCCTAAACCTCTACCCATCACCAAAAATCTCCCCCATACAGCAGCCCTCCATCACCGAAAATATACCTCCAAACAGCAGCCCAAACACACCCCAAACAGCCCTTGAAACACGCCTGGACAGCAGCCCAAACCACTCCCAAAATAGTCCCTAAAATCCCTTAAAACAGTAACATAAACTGCACTTATAACCCTTGAAATAACCACACAAAACTACACTAAAAAAACACGAAAAAACACTCGAAACAGTTCGTTGAAACGTTAAGACAGTGACCTGAACAGTGAACAGAAAATACAGAAGAAACAGCAGCAAAACGGAGACCAGACGGCGAGCAAAGCAGTAAAACAGTGAGCTAAGATGCTGAACCAGTGAACCGGAAGAATAAGGAGCTTTTACCCCTTCCGATCTCCGCGAAACGCAAGTCTGAAGACGACTTAAAAGGTTAGACCTGAGGGTACTTTCCACACTCATCTTTATTCGATTTTTGTTATTTATTTTGACTGTATTTTAATTATTTGTTGAATCTTGTGTGTATGATGCGTGTTGTGGGTATTGGATGAATGAAAGAGTGTCGTCTCTTGTGGTATATAGGATGGAAACCCAGACGTAAATTCCATAGCCGAATCCGAATGGACGGTAGTGCGGTCTGTACTTGGGATACAACTCTACGTACCGCTTGAGTAAACGGCACCTTCTTTTGTTTCATGTTGCTTTGATTTATTTATTTATTTTTCGTCACTTGAATTCTGCATGTTGCTTATTTATGTATGATTCAATCGAGCGCATGGGCTTAGTAAGTGGAATGAAAGATCCCCTATGGGGAGGGGTTTAAAGCCCTTTACCACGATGCTTCGCCGCGCCGGTTGATGTGTGTTCGGTTGAATGCAAGATACGTTCAATTGGGCATACTACGTTTGATATTATTGCTTTTAATTCTTTGTATGCATGATTCAATCAAGCACATGGGCTTAGTAAGTGGAATGAAAGATCCCCTATGTGGAGGGGTTAAAGCCCTTTACCATAATGCTTCGCCGCGCCGGTTGATGTGTGTTCGGTTGAATGCAAGATACGTTCAATCGGGCATACTACGTTTGATATTATTGCTTTTAATTCTTTGTATGCATGATTCAATCGAGAGCATGGGCTTAGTAAGTGCAATGAAAGATCCTCTATGGGGAGGGGTTAAAGCCCTTTACCACGATGCTTCGCCGCGCCGGTTGATGTGTGTTCGGTTGAATGCAAGATACGTTCAATCGGGCATACTACGTTTGATATTATTGCCTTTAATTCTTTGTATGCATGATTCAATCGAGCGCATGGGCTTAGTAAGTGGAATGAAAGATCCCATATGGGAAGGGGTTAAAGCCCTTTACCACGATGCTTTGCCGCGCCGGTTGATGTGTGTTCGGTTGGATGTAAGATACGTTTGATCGGACATACTGAGCTTGACATTGTTGTCTTTATTCTTTGTGTTGCATGCATCAGGTCTGGTTCCGTTCGAATGCGTTCTCGAACGCTACACGAACGCGAACCTTCTGTTTACCGTTCGAATGCGTTCTCAAACGCTACGCGAACGCACACGCACTTCCTTAGTCTCATCATGCATCAGGTCTGGTTCCGTTCGAATGCGTTCTCGAACGCTACGCGAACGCACACGCACTTTCTTAATCTTATCATGCATCAGGTCTGGTTTCGTTCGAACGCGTTCTCGAACGCTATACGAACGCGAACCTTCTGTTTACCCTTCGAACGTGTTTTCAAACGCTACGCGAACACGCACCCACTGAACTGAGTCTTTTTCATCAGATTTCATACATAGTTTTCCTAGTAGCTATCCCCATATGTATGAATACAATGTGTTTAATGTATTAAAATTCATATACCTATGTCATGATAAAATTTGAGTATTATTTCTTGTGGTATATCGGATGGAAACCCAGACATAAATTTCGTAGCCGATTCCGAACGGACGGTAGTACGGTCTGTACTTGGGATACAAATCCACGTATCACTTGAGAAGGTGCTCACATGTGTGCTCGTGTGGTTAGTATGTGTGCTTGTGTTTTCTTGAATATAATATGCCAGTGAAGTTGTATGTTTGTCGCTCCTTTGATATACTTTCAAGCATGCAATCTTAGATGTGAAATATATGTAAACTTAGGTGTAATTTTTATTTTGTACATGTGAATTTAGAAGCATGATGCTCTTGGAAATAAGTGCTACTTAAGCCTGATTAAATTATTACATAAATCCTTTCATTACAAGTGGCATAAGTAAGGGACCATTCCGAACCCAACGGTTTGAGGTCTTCCCTTGCGAGGGGTGAGTGCGGCCTTAAATCTCATTTTCTCGATTCATACCGGGTGGCGACTCCATTATTCTCCGGTTTAGTCCCCCGTGGCTACTCCGTACTCCCGACCAGGCCGCGAGCCCAGGACAGCATGCGTCGCCCAATTCCTGTGTCCCACACAGAGGCATGGGTTCATAATAGCTGGGGGGAGAACGTTAGCCGGGGCAAGAAATATCTACTGTCGGATCAACAGAATTGAGGTAATGGTTGTGGAGAAGAGTCTGAGATCCATAAAATCAGACTGGTGCCAAAAATGTTTAGTGAAGAAGACGCCCAGGGTGTGAGTTATCCACATAATGATGCGTAGATAATCAAGGCCAAAATTGACGGTACTGAGTTGGATAGAATATTGGTGGACCCCAAGAGTGCTGTATATATCATATCTAATGAAGCCTTGAATAGCTTGGGCGTGGAGTTCATCACCTTGCTTTAGGATGCAACTTTGTATATGATTTGAAGGAGAAACTGTTGTCCTACTAGGTCAGTACAACTTAGAATGACCATTGGAATAGCCCCGTATACCAGGATAATAATGATGGACTTCACCGTGGTAGACTGCCTAAGTAGCTACCAATCATTTTGGGAAGGCGCTTCATGGTGAAGTCGATGGCAGCAATGTCGAACTACTACTTGAAGCTGAAGTTCCCAACAAGAGAGGGGGTCGAGATAGTCTATATGATCCAGAAGGTGGTCAAGTGTTGTTTTGCAGTTGCGTCGAATAAAACCTTGTGCATTGAAGATGTCATGGGGCAAAAGAGGAAGGAAATGGAAGAAGATGCAGTAGACGTATAATCAGATGAACCCCAACCCGAAGACCCCCCCTCAATATAGGGAAGTGGGAGAGGAACTAGAACCAGCAGAACATTTTGGCCCAGGAAAGACAGTTAAGGTCGGAGTCGGGTTGGAGCAAATTTTGAAAAATAAGCTGGTGAATTTCTTGAAGGAATACATGGATGTCTTTGTCTAGGGTCACGAGTATATGCTTGGGATATATCCTCGAGTTATCAGCCACCGTCTGGCAATAGACCATGCTAATAAACATGTGAATCAAAAGATAACGACCTTCAACCGGGAACGATATAAGGCTATTCACGCTGAGGTAGATAAGTTGATGAAGGCCGGGTTCATCAGAGAAGTTAAGTACCCAAAGTGGGTATCAAATATGGTCTTGGTGAAGAAGACCAATGGTAAGTGGAGGTTGTGTGTGGATTTCTCTGACTTGAACAAGGCTTACCCTAAAGATAGTTTCCCACTCGCCAATGTAGATCAGCTTGTGGATTCGACGCTTGCCACGAGATGTTCAGTTTTATGGACGCCTTCTCGGGATACAACCAGATCAAAATTCATCCGGATGAAGAAGAAAAGACAGCCTTCATCACGGATCAGAGGCTGTATTGTTACAAGGTGATGCCCTTAGGGTTGGAGAATGTCGGGCCAGCTTATCAAAGATTGGTGAATCGTGTCTTCAAGCCTCTCATCGATAAGACAATACAGGTCTATGTTGATGACATGATAACAATGACGGTAGTGTCTGAGGACCATCGGATGGACCTCAGATAAATTTTTGAACTCTCACGGAAGTATAGAATGAGGCTGAACCCGAACAAGTGCGCCTTTGGGGTATCTTCGGGTAAGTTGTGGGGTATATGGTCAGAGTGAGAGGAATTGAGGCCAACCCTCAGAAGATCAAGGCAGTATTGGATCTAAAATCTCCGAGGACGGTGAAAAATGTGTAAAGTTTGACCGGTCAGGTAGCAGCGCTCAACCAGTTTATTTCAAAGGCCACATATAAGTGTCATGTTTTCTTTTAACTGATCAAGAATGCAAAGAAGGAAGTCAAGTGGACGAGTGAGTGTGAAGATGCATTCCAATAGCTCAAAGGGTATCTGACCCAACCCTCTTTTCTGACTAAGCCAATTCCGGGTGAGATATTATTTCTGTACTTATCTATTTCAGAATATGCTTTAAGTTCAGTTATAGTACAAGAAATAGATAAAATTCAGAGGCCAGTGTATTATTCTAGCAATGCCTTATTATATGCAGAAACACAGTACCCAACCCATGAGCTGATGGCTCTATCCTTAGTTACTGCAGCTTGGAAGTTGTATCCATACTTCCAAGCCCACCCCATCGGGGTATATACTGACCACCAACTTAGGGACATATTGCATAGACCTGAGACCTCGGGTCATCTTATAAAATGGTCCATAGAACGTAGTAAATATGATATATCTGTTGGGGTTTTTGGCGCGGTTCGGGCGAAATCGTAACTTTAAAAACTTTTAAAATTACCGAATAAATTATTCAATATCCAATATGAATAATTCATTCATATTTCACCTAAACATATTTATTCAATATCAAATAACGACATAAATAGTTTAGAAAAACTACGAAACTTTTACGAAAATATTTTTCCGTAAAATGGCATAAAACACATTTTTGTCTGAACCGACCAACCAACACACATGGAGGCTGCCCAAGTAAGCTCCAATAGTGCTTGGGCAGTTCATGGGCTGCCCAAACAGTGACCAATTCACTGTTTGGACAGCGGACACCCGGTAAGCCCAAAACTCACCCGGTAACACCGTTTTTCACCGTTTTCGCATATTTCAACTCCGAAAAAAATTCCGGCAATTGTTCCAATGACCAAAACACATCCAATAAATTTATACAACATAATTTTCATCACCAAAATCACAGAAAATCTAGATCTGATTTGGTAACCAAAAATATCATTTTTTCATGCTTTAAATCCAATTTTCTCAATATTAATCATATCAACATTACCACCCACCAAAGCCACAACCTATGAAGAACTCAAGAATAATTCTAGGAGTTACGATAGTGGTCATAATACTCTAGAATGGCAACAAGTCATCAAATGACGAAATTGAACTAATATTACAATAATATTATCCAATCCAACTTCACACATGCATCTAGCCTCCAAATCCATCCTCCAAATCAAAAAGCCCAAAAATATAAGAAAGTAAGAAACTGTAGAACTATTCTAGATATTCAAGAACAAGAAACAAGCTTTCTAAGTTTAAGATTATTGAAGATTACCTCAAATCTTGCAATTTTCTCAAACTTTTTTCTTGAAATCTTCACTTTCTTCCTTGTTTCTTCAAATAAATATTTGGGTGTTTTTTTACTAGAGAGGTTTGGCCATGGCTAGTTCTTAAATGAGAAAACAAAATTTTCTCACTTTAAATAGGAAGAAAACCCGACTTTGTAGGATGGGGAAATGGAATTTTGGTCATTTTTAATCTAATTAATTAATAATAAGCTTTTAAGTTGACAAATCCAATTTGTAAACTTTAAGCTTAATAAAATCATGCCACATGTAACCAATAATAATGAAACATATTGCATAACAATTATGTAATATTGAAATAATTTAATTATTTAGATATTTAACATTTAAACATCTAAATAATTAATTAATGCGATTATTATATATGTATTTTTATTTACATTAAATAAAAAATACATATATTAATGGCATGTGTCAAAGTCTCATTTGACAATTAATTAATATGTATCAAATCAAATTTTGTATCAAATACAAATACACATTAATTATTAATTGACCGAAATGACCCTAATGCATGTATTTTCGTTTAACCGATTAAACGATTCGAATTAACTCAGTTAATCCGGTGAAGTATTATGAATAATCTATATTATTCATAACGTGTTGCCCAAGTGCTCAACGAGTACACTTCATATTGTGGGATTCTCTAAGTTTATGTTTACTCATCACGGAATCCATATTCATGTCTATAATTCACCCACTCGTAAATTATGACGACCACAGATAATCTCGCTAAAATATGCAAGTCGAGGCCATTGCATACGTATAATCCCTCCGTCACAGACTATCAATATTATACTTGGGATATGATAAGAATTTCAAATCCCTAAGGTATAATATAATCGACTTCTTAAATTTACGATCTCTAAATAACACTCGGAACTCACTTCCGAAGTATACCACGACCATGGATTTACTAAATCGTAAATACGTATATGATACCTATGCCCTATACACAGGACTGACAGATTCTATCTGATACTCACAGGATATCATGAGCATCGGTCCACACCCAACGAACATGCGGAGGTCTAATATAAATAGATCGGTGACGTGACTGCCATCAAACTGTGGAGGATATCTCATATATCCACAAAGGTATCTCAAGTCGAAGGACTACTATGCTACTCGACTCGAGAAGATTTCTATTGACGTTGGTGTACCATCTATTAGGAAATCTTCGGTGAATCGTTCAATGTTTATCAAATAAACACCTACATGTCTATACGAGTCTCCCAAGACTCATGGTTCATTGGGATAAACCATCAGACCAAGTCACAATATACGACATGTACTAGTGTCAGTGGATTTTACTAACCGACCTATGTCAGTAAATATTGACTAGGAACTTTATTTGAGAATATACAACTTATAATGACGCTTCCCAATGTCAATTACAAACTACGTTGTAACTGTGCACTACGTTGTAAATCTTATGGTCTTTGTCTAATATATACATATCACTAAATAATATTTAGTTTAAATCTAAAAAATATAAAAAAAATTTATTTCTTATATATAAAAGAATAAGAGGTGCTACCATTAAGTAAGTAATATTATGGAAAAAAGAATTGTTCATATTCATGAATCAGACAGAAATACGATCTGAATTGGCACTCCGAGCACCAACCCTAACAATTTCTCCCACTTGCTCTAGTGCCAATCCACGATATCATATACTCATCTTAATGTGTATCACATACTCATGGCCCTCAAGATCTCACCTAGCACTCAAGAGGTAGGAGACCGGAAGTAGGTCCGCTATAAAAAATTGAGTTTGTCCAACAAACTCAATCGTTACCCTTAGCCGGCATCATTCATATATTGTATAAGGTTATACATCAATATGAATCAAATGCAACATTAATATTGTGCTACAGCTACTAAGTTGTCTATATATTTAGATATCAAATCCAAATATTATGAGACAACTGCAAGTACAACACTAATAATAAAACTTCTAATCTATAAAGTCACTATGTAACTTCATAAGTCAATACTTCATAAGTTACAACTAATTCCACTAATATAGTAGAATCAACTATGACACTCCCACTGCATCTTTTCTGACTCTATATGACGTAGACTATCTAACATCATAATTAGACTCAAAACTAATTTGATCCTAATGTTTGTTGTAGGAGCGAAGCGGGATTTACCGCTATACCTATGATGCTCGGCGACCACGACACTGTTTGGCTCGCAGCCCGTAGAGAGTACGGAGTAGCCCGCGAGGGACTAAATCGGAGAATAAAGGATTCGCCACCCAATGTGAATTGGGAAAAGATTTAAGGCTGCACTCACCCCTCGCAAGGGAAGACCTCAAACCGTTGGGTTCAGAATGGTTACTTACTTATGCCAGTATAATGGATGGGTTCACACATTGGTATAGCCAAGTCTTATGCAGTTCATACAAGATAATTCAAATAAACACACAAATTTGCACACCATAAACATTAATATAAATAAAACAAATTAAATTAAGAAATACAAGGTACGATAACAAGAATCATAATAATCAAAAGCAAATAAAGCGTCAATAAATAAATGGTAAACAAAAGGGGGGTTAATTATGCATATACGAGTATTTTCCGAGTGGTACGTGGAGTTGTATCCCAAGTACAGACCACACTACCGTTCATTCAGATTCGGCTACAAAATTTACATATGGGTTTCCATCCGATATACCACAAGAGATAATACCATGCGTAAATCATTAATGCAATGTAAATAAAAAAATAGGCATGAAATAATATAATAACGAACAAATAAAATAAAGGTGAAATAATAACAATAAATATGCAAAAAGATATATAACAAAACTAAATACGGAATAATAAAATAATGAGGAAAGCGAATAAATAAATAAAAGATAAATAACTCTGAATAGATAAAAAAGTAAATAACGAAATGCCGAAAGAGAACTAATGTGACCAGAAACTTGGTCGTCTTTTGATGTAGGACTTCGCATACCCGGCTAGACTTATTTCACGTCCAGCCAGGCATGCCGTGTTCGGAACTATAAAAAAATAAGGTGCCCCTCAGGTCTAACCTTTTAAGTTGCTTCTTGGAAGTGCGTTAGGCCGTCGCCGGAAGGATTGAAGCTGGTTCGCTGTTTGTTGTCTCTAGTTCGTTGTTTCACTTGCTATTCTGCTATTTTATGGTTACTGTTTTTACTGTTTTTGGTTGCTGTTTTTGCTATTTTTTTGGGATGCTGTTTGCTGTTTTTGGGGCTGCTGTTTTGGTTGTTTTTCTTACTATTTTTGGCTCACTGTTTCACATTTTTGGTGCAGTTTTTGGGGGCCTATTTTGGTGGTTTGTTGGTTCACTGGTAGGCTGTTTTAGTGGCTTTTTTGGTGCTGTTTGCTGGTCGGTGGTGGGCTGGTTGTTTGGTCACTGTTTTGTTTGTTGTTTCACGGTAATTGCTGACTTTGGGGGCTGGTTTTGTTATTATTTTGATCGGTGGAGGGCTACTATTTTTGGTTGGTTTTGTTGTGGTTTTGTTCGGTGGAGGGCTATTGTTTGTGGTTGGTTTTGTTGTTTGATTGTTCGGTGGAAGGCTGCTAGTGTTTTTTTGGTTTGTGTTGGTTGTTTCGGCTGCTTTGTGTTTTGTTGGTTTGTGTTGGTTGTTTCGGCTGCTTTGTGTTTTGTTGGTTTGTGTTGGTTTCTGGTTTGTTCAGTTTTGGTGAGGGCTGGTGTGTGTTTTCTGGTTGTTTCGGTCTTAGGGTTCTTTGTTGTTTTGGTGTTTGGTTTTGGGACTGTTTCACGGCTTCTCTTCCTTACGTTCAGGTTTGCCTCAACGCTGCTGTTGTTGGTTCTCTTTCTCACGTTCAGGTTTGCCTCAATGTGTAGAGTTTTCTAGGTCAAACCAAGATCAATTAAGCATGTAAACGTGTTAATACATCAAAGTAAAGTTTCGGAAATACTCACTTTAATCGGCTTTGCGATGCGAAGAACAAAAAAATCATGCTCCTTGAAGCTCTCGGCCATGCCTCCTTTTTGTGCTCCATGTGTTGTCTTCAAGCTCCAAGCTTTGATAATGGATTCCATGCTCATAGATGGGTTTCCCTATCACCTTTGTGAGACTCCTTTGGATGTGCTAGCTATGGAGAAAATTGCAACAAAATTCCCCTTTTACTTCTCCTTGTTGCTCTCGGCATTTGGAGAAAAAGAAAGAAAAATGGCACTTTGTCGTTTGTTGGAGGGAGAGAGAGAGAAGAGTGTGTGTTGTTAACTTGTGCAATTTGATTTCAAAAATCAAATTAAATGATATACCAAATTTTGGTATAAGTCATTCAAACCATCACACTTGTGTGTTGCACACACAACAACCTACCAACAACTTCCATCACATTAAAGTGATAAAGTTGACTAGTGATGTGACGCGTGATGTGACTTATGGGCCCCACTTGATTCGAATTTCGAATTAACGAATTTTCCGTTGCGACGTAATTAAATCAAATTTAATTAAATAATTATGCCTAGCAAAATTTCTATTCACGTCACTAGCGAATTAATTCCAAAGTTACTCGTTCGTCCGAATTAAAATCTAATTTTAATTCCGCGTCGAAATCTAATTTCGTTTAATATATCGAATATATTATTTTATCGATTAATTCCAAATTAATCATTCTCTCTCTTTTAATAGTATTTTATCTCAGATAAAATATCTCCGCAATTAATCCTAGATTAATTTTCTCTCTGATAATTAATCCTAGATTAATTATGTGTGAGTCATACGTCATCGGTGAATCTTTGGGAAGCGACCCATGAGATCCCTGGATATGTTGGCAGTAAATCCGGTCGTCGGACTATCCAAACACGTACGTACCTAGTACTACATTTTTACCGATTTACAAGACATGGTTGGCTTCTAGCAAAGCACCGTGCCTTCCTAATTCTCCAGAAATATTCTTAAAGTAATATATAATCTATATCAGGCGTAATATACGTAGTATTACGTATTGCGATCCAGTATCGGATGTCACGTACTAGGACTGGGGCTGGAATTGTGTTTGCCCCGTACGAAGCACATATCGGATCTCTGGTAACTAGTCTCTATAATCGGATAAACATGACCTAGTCATATTATCCCGATAGCTGCAGCATATAAGAGCACTAGTTCCGTATCCTACGTGACCATCATCTCCATATGACTGAAGTGATACTTCCATCTTGACATCACACCCAATACACTACGATTCTCAATATACCCAGAAGAGGCGTACACAGAACCTGTTAAAGCCCTGGACGACCAAAACCAAAGTATATTGATTGTCGCAAGTATTAGCGATGCAAGTCTCAGATTAAGACCAAATACACCTACCCTGATTCGGACTTCCATAGACACATAGTCATACTACCAATGGAATTCTGAGGGGTCTATCCAGAGCGAAGCTGTTTCCGTACCATCGGTAAACACAACTTCATATTACACTTGCATGAGTATCCAATACCCAAATATATGAGAACTATGCCGTTATGCTCCCATAACGCGCACAAGTGCAATACTAGTCTATTCCGTATTATCGATGTCCAATCTCGATAATACTACGACTATGAATGTTTTAATGATTAAACCTTAATGGATTAATATTGTCTCATATCTTATTAATCCGGAACTAATCATATGGACTTTTATCATTTATATATCCCAGTAATCCAATTACAAATGATAAAAGAGCAATTTCCTTTGTCACATAGTTAATTTGTACAACAACACCATGTTCTATACAAATAGTGATGCTATGGGTCATAATTGTCCAATACAATGCTGCTGGTTCTCTGCGTTAGGGTTAGTTGTTTTCGGTCTTAGGGTTCTTTGTTGTTTTGGTGTTTGGTTTTGGCGTTTGGTTTTCAGTTTTTTTTTGTGTTTTTTTTTGGTTGTTCGGTGATGAGGAGAAGAAATAAGGTTTAGGGTTTTTTGATGATGATTTTCGTATGTATCTCCTTGTGTTTGTGTTTTTTTTTGTTCACCTCCAGCCTCCCTTTTTGTTTCGGTAATGGTCTCTTTTTATAATGCCAAAGGATCTCCAAATCATGGAAATAAATAATGATGATTTGAGGAATATTTATTTTAGAAAGAATCTTATGAATTTTGGTAAGGATGGGATTTCAAATCTTGTTAAATTTGAAAGTGATTTAAGGGGATTTTAGCATGTGTTTTGCATGGGATTTTAGCTATTTGGGAAGGCTTGGGAGTGTAAATGGTGTCCTGGGTGTGTGAACTTTGTGTGGTATTGGCGTGAATGGATTGTATGGGCTTTCATTGGTTACAGGGGTTTTGGGCCGAGGCTAAGGTTTGAAACAGAAACTAACTGAGCGAATCCGAGGCTGGCTAGTGAGTTCGAATCCGATAAGGTGCTAGTTTTGGAGATTTCTTTTCCTTCCAGCATTCGTTTCCCGTAACTTCAGTAACTTTTCAGGTAGTGCCTCCATATGAGGCTCGTCATCGGGCTAATGCAAAAATGCAGTGTCTACAGTCGCCCCCACTTTGATGGGGCTTGTGCAGTGTGTGACAGTGACAACCCTATCAAAGTCATGCATGCATTTTTGGCTTACCTGGTTCGTCGGCCATTGCCGTACTTACCTGTTGTTTCATTGTTGGTATGAGATGCTTCGACTCCTGGGATTTATTCCCGAACTGAGTTGAGTTGATGGCTAGGTGCTTTGACCCCTGGATGTTTTTCCCGAACCACCAAGTGTGAGATGCTTCGATCTATGGGATTTGTTCCCGAACTGAGTTGAGTGGATGGCAAGGTGTTTTGACCCCTAGGTTTTGTTCCCGAACCACCGAGTGTGAGATGCTTCGATCTCTGGGATTTATTCCCGAAATGAGTTGGGTTGATGGCGAGGTGCTTTACACTTGGGTTTTGTTCCCGAACCACCGGGTGTGAGATGCTTCGATCTCTGGTTCATTCCCGAACCGTTCTTAGTGTGAGATGGTTCATTTCCGAACCGTTCTTGGTGTGAAATGGTTCATTTTTTAACCGTTCCTGGTGTGAGATGGTTCATTCCCGAACCATTCCTTGTGTGAGATGGTTCATTCCCGAACCGTTCCTAGTGTGATATGGTTCATTCCCGAACCATCCATGAGTGTGAGATGGTTTATTCCTGAACCGTTCCTTAGTTGAGATGGTTCATTTCCGAACCGCTCCTAAGTTGAGATGGTTCATTTCCAAACCGTTCCTGGGTTGAGATGGTTTATTTCCGAACAGTTCCTGGGTTGAGATGGTTCATTCCGAACCGTTCCTGAGTTGAGATGGTTCATTTCCGAACCGTTCCTGATTTGAGATGGTTCATTCCCGAACCGTTCCTAGCTTCGATCTCTGGGCTTTATTCCTGAAATTTTTCTCCATTCTCGGATAGCCATTCCCGGCTTGCTCGAGGTTGTTCTCCATTCCTGGAGTGCCATTTCTGGCTTGCTCGTCCTCATTCCCGAGGTTGTTCTCCATTCCCGGAGTGCCATTCCCGGCTTGCTCGTCCTCATTCCTGAGGAGTTGCTCGTCTTTATCGCTTTTTCTTTTTCTTCAAGAATATGAATGGAACAACTGAACAACTGGACGACACCCGACTTAAGATTGTTCTTGCGTCACGTCGCGCCGTTGATGAAGGACACGTGTTGCACGGCTTCCGGAGATGGTGACACATGGCAGGCTGAATGATTATCTCAATAATTATGCTGATGTGGCGACCACTGAATTATTATGCTGACGTCATTGATGACGTATGTGCTGATGTGGCGATGATGATTGTCGGTAGCATGTGATGATGACACGTGTCTGGCGCACGTTAGCAATACCTGGCGCACGTTAGCCGTCGCGACGCAGAGCTGCGCGTCGCGACTCCCAAATTATAATTTTGCCTTTTTTGTCCATTTGTCTATGGTTTGGCCCTGATTTGATTCCAACAAGTCCTGAAACTTTATTTATCTATAAAATAGCACAAAACACATCAAAATATTCACAAAACGCAAGAAACTATACAAAATATTAAGTAAAATGAGTGAGAAATAGTGATCTATTCACCAGTTATCAGATTCAGACTTGTTATTTTACGGTAACTTGGGGTAGGACGTTGCCTCAGCTACCTTGATATTTTTGGGTCGGTACGGAGTGTGTGATACGTCACCCTCATCACACTTGTCGTCTTGATTTTGTTTTTTGCACGACTAGGTGTGGGACGCCACTACCAGTGTTCCTGAGAATGGTAGGAGGTTGAAAATATTTCCCCCAGGTATGTCCTGGTAGTGATTTTAATGGCTCAGGGTTGTATTTGTTCCACCGAGGCCATTTAGATGGTACTAGGAGGGACCATTCCCTTGTGGCCAAAGTGATTTAAATGGTTCAGGGCTATATTAGTTTCGCCGATGCCATTTAGATGGCACAATGAGGGACCGTTCCCTTGTGGTCAAAGTGATTTTAATGGCCCGGTGTTGTATTCGTTCCGCCGATGCAATTTAGATAGCACAAGGACAGACCGTTCCCTTGTGGCCAAAGTGATTTTAATGGTCGGGGCTGCATTCGTTCCGCCGAGGTCATTTAGATGACACAAAGATGGATCATTCCCTTGTGGACACGTTCATTATTGGATCAGGGTTAGGTACGTCCCACCAAGGCCTTGATATGTTCATTGGCATGGGGTCGAGGTTTCTCCCCCATGGCCTTATCTGATTGGCACAAGGAGAGATCATTCCCTTGTTGCCATATTCATTATTAGATTGGGTCGAGTACGTCCCACCGAAGCCTTGGCATGTTCATAGGCATGAGAGATCGTTCCCTTGTGGCCGAGTTCATTATCGGCTCTGGGTCGGGTACGTCGCACTGAGACCATATTATTATTAATGTGATGCCGGGACATCCCCATGCCCCTACAGAAAAGCTGTAATAACAGAGTGGATATCCCCCGGGGTCAGTATCCCATATAAACCAAGTCAGTTTGGTAAATATCTGTAGATTAACTGTTGAAGATTAAAGCGCAAAAACCGGATTACTGACCGCTATGGTAACCGGTATGGGCACTGGCATAACTCATCCCGATTCCAATAGCTATGTAAACTCCAGACTGACCAGTATAAGAGACCAGTATGGAGTAGCCCGATTCCAGAGAGCATGTAAAACTACACAAGGCAGAGCAGAGACACTGATATACCAGTATCAAGGACCGGTATGTCAGTCTTAGTGCATAAAACACATTATTTGAAGATTAAAACCATTTTGCACATATCCCTAATACATCTATATGAATGTGCATGAGTCCTATGAGATTAAATTACTTGAATTATAGACTTACTTACAATGAGAGCCCTAAGCTATAAGACTGCACTTGATATCTTCGTTAAGCTCTTGAGTCTTTACATCAAATTTGCTTCGACATCTTTTTGTAATGCTCGCGAATACGCGTCGAAGTCTCTTGCGTTGCATCATCAAAATCCTTCATTGAGTTCAATGACACTAACATTGATACGATTTTTATCTACGAAATACACCAAAAATACATCAAAACGCTCATAAAACCTGAGATTACTTACAAAATGCGAGATAAAAAGGACGGTACATATATGTAGATTAACCACTCATCACAATCCCCCTTGATGACTATATTATAACAGTATTGATTTAGATTTTTGATAAATCTTTTAATAATTGAAACTTTAGTATATTATGATTATAATATAAATAAAAAAGGGGGAAAAGACCAAGTGAGCAGTAATATGAAACAAGAAATTGTTAACGGTTTTGTCAACATTTGTCCCCATTCACGTAGCTACTAGAAAGTTGGTGGTGGTCTCGTCGATTCCTCTATCTTTAGAACTGATTAAATGATCTAATTTTATACTACTTTTTTATTTATCTGTTTTTAATTGTTCAGATTTGTTACTGATGGTGACACACATGTTAAAGATTGGTGGAAATTTAAAAAAGCAAAAAAAAAGTGTCTGTTTTAATTAAGTGAGAAAATAATCGAAACTCTTATGGTGAGAAAATAAATTTTGGTGAATTTAATTGAAATTTATCATATTTTATAATAAAAATAAAAATATTTATAGTAAAATCTCTTATATGATATTTTTGTTTAATTTTAAAATATCATTGAATTTTCGTTTAATTTCATTAAATATCATGGATTTTTTTTTTCTGAATTATTTAATTTTTTTTTCTTGCAGAAACAGTTGCGAAGGTAAAATAATTAAGTATAAGATGATGCGAGTTTGGCATACCTCTTCTACAATTAGCACCAAACGGTGGTAACTACTAACTACCCTAAGTTTTAATTAAAAATGTAAATAAGAAAAACTATGCTTCTTATAAACTAATGTTGTTTAATAGTTTCAGTAATTTAAAACAATAATTATATTATAATGTAAGCTAAGTGTTGATGGTGGGCTTTCACCCAAGAAAGTTCTAATATCGAGGAGAAATATAATGGAGTCATGTACTTGGCCATGAGGAGAATGATGCGGCCCAAGAGCCCGGGGAGATTGAAGTCAGACAGAAAAACCCGAGCACCTTAAGCAGAGGAGTTTTCCCCGAGGAGGACCTGCTATTGATGAAACGAGTAGATACCCCGACCCAACCAGTATAAGAAGTGAGTTTGGACAGACTGTATGTTTGTGGAATCTAACCCGAGGTGGTCCACGCTTACTGACCCGACCTAGTTGAAGAAGGGGTGACTTGACCGAACACCATATTCCTCAACATGCCGACCCAAGGAACGAAGCTGAGATCACGATGTTTTGAACTGGCATATGACGTATGCCCTACTTAGTAGTTTGAGCTTCTAGAAGGCTGATGTGACAGGAGTAAGTCAACGGCTCCCTTGGGCATAGACTCTGCCAATCGAAATAGTATTGGAGTGGTTGAGCCGCAGGGTGTCACGTCGACAGAGCGTGTAGCAGTGGCCAAAATGTTGGAATGATGGGTTTCTGCTGACTGAGGATAGTTGAGTAAGATGTCAGAGTGCCTGTTTGCTGAGTTGTTGGTGGAAAAAGAGCATGGGGCGATGATGATAGGGTAGCGTGAGCTGGCGTCATGGGTTGGTGGAATAGTGGATTTTGAAGCCTATATGAAGGGGTTGAAGCCACAATGTCAAAGGTTATGAATTTCTACATTTCACTACTTGTACAAAAACAAGAGCCTCTAAATTGGTGATAGAGAGAGAGAAAGTTGGTCGGCCCGATTACTTGAGAGATTTGTAACTGGATAGTTGAGACCCAAGGAATTTTACATTCTTTGTAAGCCTCCAACACTTGTAACTTGGTCGGTCTTGACCAGAAACGAGTAATATAAACATTCTATATTCTCCCATAGACGTAGGTTGGAGGCACTCTCCGTCGAACCATGTAAATCTCTGTGATTTTCTTGTTTGCTTGTCAAGTTTGTTTTGGATTTCCGATTAACTAAACAAATTCACGGCTTAGATGAGATTTATTCGATGTGATAGATTTCCCAAATTATCCTTCAAGCTAAAAACAACCGTCAACACTAAGTTTGATGTTTTATTCCCTTAAATATCTCTTGGTAGAAAGCATTTGATGATGACACTTAATTTATAAACGAATGTTGTTTAATAGTTTGGGTAATTTAAAACAATAATTAGTTTATACAAATTTTTTTTTTTCAAGGGATAGTGTCAGTTTGTATTGAATTCATTGTACCAATAAAATGGATCGAAACATATAAAATTGCGACCATATATTCAAACAAACACAATACAATTAGACAAATTATCTTCGAACAGTTGAAGCAGATGATTGGAACATAAATAAATTAATATTGAAAGATCAAAGATTGCAAGCTGACAATAAAAACAACATAGAGATTAGATGCGGATTTTTTTTTTTTTTTTTTTTTTTTTTTTTTTTTGTGAAAATGATTTTACTATGATATAGATCTAAAAAAATAGAGTTTGACTATCTGCTTGATATCCAATGGTGTAGTTAGAGCATAGATTAAGTATGATGAATTTTGATTTTCACAAAAAAAGTATTAAATTTTCTTCATTTTAACGGGATGAAATTAATCAAAATTATCCCAATAATAAATTAGAATTTTCATTAATTTATATTATATATTTTTAAAAAAATCGGATTGAGCTCATCTCTATATACCACAGTTGATATCTCTAAATAAACAGAAAACACTGACTAAATTGGAATGGGATCTATATGCACATTCCTCAAATGTTAGGAATCAAATAATATATTATGGAAAACCTTGAGGGTCTATATGTTACTTTTATAAATAATAATTAAAAGTGCTGGGAATCTTTATTAGAGAGAAATGGGTAAAAAGAGAGTGTATTTGAGATTCGTTATGTCCTTGCAAAGACAAAATGTAAAAGAAGTTAAATAATGAAGGGAAAATTACATGCAGGGAGTTTTTTTTTAGTTGTTGTCAAAATCAATGAACAGAAAATTGTTTTGGATGGATCATGCAATTAGATTTTAAATTGGGAACACAATCTCATCATTTGGGAGGATTTATGGGGCCAGAAATGAGGAAGGGGTGCATGTGCTTAAGCAAATAAATCAAAGTCAAAATCATTCTATGAATATATAGGTATCCATGCATGTGCATGTAGAGTCACAAAGCAAAACATCTAGTGTTTATAGCCTTGTCATGCGCCGCTCTATTGCTCTTTTTTCTCTTTTAATTTATTTTAAAAAAAGAAAAAAGAAAAAAAAAACACTTGAGGATGGACTGAGGCCAGTGAATCAGATTGTGTTCATCATCATATCTGGGATTCCTTTTTAAAATCTAGAATTGGGTCTATAATCAACTTTTACTGTGCTTTTGAGGCAACAAATGTCTTGTGCGAGATATCTGTTGATGGTGGTTTTTTGAATGCAGTATACTGAGGAGGGGTATAATAAATATTGTACTTGGCCAAAAGTAGATGGCAAAGACCCAAGAGCCTAGAGAGAGATTGGGTTTGACAGAAAGACCTGACATCATGGTACAGACAAGTTCTCCCGAGGGCAAAGCCTGTTGAAGATGAAGCTGGTAGTATCGACCCGACGACATGAAGAGAGGGATTTGAGGTTGTTTGAGAATCTGTAAAACCCGACCAGATGAGGTCCTTATGTGTGAACCTGACTTAGTTGGGGAGTTGGGCAGGACTTTGATAAGTATCATCTACCTCGGTATGTTAACCCGAAGAACGAAGATGGAATTACAGGCCGATCAGTATTGGGGTCATATGACGTATGTCCTAAATGGGAAGATGTGTTTCCAGAAGGCTAATGATGATGGAGGGAAAATAGCTATTCATAGTGGTCGTAGGCTCTGTCAGCCACTATAGGGCGGTGCAGTGGCATAGCAAAGCCGTTAGAGGCCGCCATAGGCGATACAATGGTAGAGGAATGAGCTAATCTGATTGATTGAATCTGAGGGTGGTTGGGGAGAGTTATGGTCGTATGATAGTCAAGTGACATGGGCTGACATCAAGGTTGGTGGGACAATACTTTTGGGAGTCTATATAAAGGGGTTGAAGTCAGTGTTATAAAGGTTAGCAATTTTTTCATTTCACAACGTGTTGGAACATCTCGTGAAAATTTTATCGCGTTAATACTATTTAATTTACAAAACTTGGCTCATTCTCTCCTAACTTGAGAATATGACCAAATAGAATTAAGTGCAATCGTAATCAATGAAAGGTGCTAAACTAGTCAGACCATCTTAAACACATAAATTAAGGAAATGACATTTGCAACGAACATGAAAAAATCGACCCCCCAAATTTGATTCACATATTTCTGTTAAATCTTTAATTGATGCAGTATTTACAGATGCATTATCAAAAACAATTGTTAAAATTTTACCTAATAAACCGAATTCATCAAAAATTACTTTCATCATTATATAAATATGTTGTGCAATATTTTGTTCATCAAAAACTCTAAATGCAATAAGTTGTTTTTACATATTCCATGATGCATCAATCCAATGATAAGCCTGTTGGACAATTATGACCCATAACATCACTATTTGTAAAAGACATGGTGTTTTTGTACAAATTAACTATGTGACAAAGGAAATTGCTATTTTATCATTTTGTAATTGGATTACTTGGATATATAAATGATAAAAGTCCATATGGTTAGTTTGGATTAATAAGATATGAGACAGTATTAATCCACGAAAGGTTTGATCATTAAATATCCCTAGTCATAGTATTATCGAGACTGGACATCGATAATGCGGAATAGACTAGTATTACACTAGTGCGCGTTATGGAAGCTTAAAGACATAGTTCTTATATATTTAAGTATTGGATACTTATGCAAGTGTGATAAGAGGTTCTGTTAGCCGTTGGACCGGGAACAGCTTCGCTCTGGATAGACCACTCGGAATCCCATTGGTATTATGACTATGTGTCTATGGGAATCCGAATCAAGATAGGTGTATGTGATCTTTAACCTGAGACTTGCATCGCTAATACTTGTGACAATCAATATACTTTGGTTTTGGTCGTCCGGAGCTTTAACAGGTTCTGTGTACGCCTTTTCTGGGTTTACTGAGAATCGTAGTGTATTGGGTGTGATGTCAAGATGGGAGTATCACTCCAGTCATATAGAGATGATGATGACGCAGGATACGGTACTGGTACTCTTAAATGCTGCAGCTATCGGGATAGTATGACTAGGTCATGATTATCCGATTACAGAGACTAGTTACGCGGGATCCGATATATGCTTCGTACTGGGCAGACACAATTCCAGCCCTAGGCCTAGCATGTGACATCCGATACTGGATCGTATTACGCAATACATAGTATACTACGCCTGATACAGATTATATATTATTCGTTGAATATTTCTGGAGAATTGGGTAGGCACGGTGCTTTGCTAGAAGCCAACCATGTCTTATAAATCGGTGAGAACGTGGTACGGGGTACGCACGTGTTCGGATAGTCCGATGACCGTATTTACTGCCAACATATCCAGGGATCTCTTGGGTCGCTTCCCAAAGATTCACCAATGACATTTGACTCGAACAGAATTAATCTGGGATTAATTATGAGAGAGAAAATTAATCTGGGATTAATTGCGGCAAGAAATTATCTGGGATTAAATTTGTTTAGAAGAGAGAACGCGATTAATTTGGAATTAATCGGTTAAATAATATATCAGATATATTAATTGAAATTGGATTTCAATGCGGAATTAAAATTGGATTTTAATTCGTTAGCGACTTTCGTAATAATTTTGCTAGGCATTATTATTTAATTAAATTGGATTTAATAATGTCGCGACGGAAAATTCATTTAATCGGATTAAACAAACCCGGGCCCAAAGTGTGTTGTGTAAACCAACTAAATTTAGAATTTAAAGTGGTGGGACCCACTTCACTTACATCAATTGTCAAACAAGTGATGGGAGTGGTTGGCTAATACTTAAATGCTTCATTTATCAACACAACACACAAGTTTTTAGAAACTCAACTATTCATCTTCTCTCTTTCCTCCAATTGTCGTGACTTCTCCCCTCTTGTTCTTGAATTTTTGTTGTAAAAATTCATCAAGCTAGCACTTTATGAGTTGAATGAGGTGTTAGGGAAACTCACCCAAGAGTTGGAAACACTCAACAAAGCTTGGAGCTTCTACATCCATTGGAGATTTTTGAAATTTCATCTACCAACTAATATAAGTTTTCCCGCAAATATACTTGGTTAATTCACACACAAATCTTGTTTAGATACCTTGGGCATGTGTAGGACACTAACAATGGTATCAGAGCCACCTAAACTTGATTTTAATTTCTAGGGTTTATGGACTTTAATTTGGGGATTTTGCTTGGAGCATGTATTTTTCCAAATTGATTGTTTGGTTATGGTTAGATGATGATAACTAAGGGTTGTGCATCATTGGATTTGTGGAAATTTGATTAGATTAATTTTCCCCAAAATTCTCACCGGGCCGAACATAACCTTAGGAACACTCATGGTGATTTTTGAAAATTTGACAATTGGATGTCTTAAATGGGCATGAAATGAATATTGATTGTTGATTTAATTGGATTGAAATCAAAATTGGGTGTTATTTCTTGCTTATTGCCTTGAGTTGAAGCATGTTGTAGAATTGATTTTGCTTCAATTTGTGTTGGACATGAATTGGATAATTAAAGCATGAATAATTAGATTAATTGATGTTTTGGAAATATTAGATTAATTAATTAATTGTGTTAATTACACTTTAATTGAATTAATAAGATATTTGGAATATTGTATTAATTTAATTTGTTGTATTTGGGCTAATGGGCTTGGTTGGGCCAAGTATGGTTTTGTACAATTGGGTTGGATCCAATTGGGCCTAAAACCATTTCCATAAAGTCCAAATATGACTTTTGGGCCTTTAATAATTTAATTGGGCCTAAATTGATTTTTGGCAAAGGGTGATTCCTAATTGGGCCTTGTCATTTTGGGTTTGATCCATAATGGCCAAAGCCCATGCCTAAAGAATTAATTGAAAGCCCATTGGACTTTAATTGAATTGGCATTGGATGCTAATTGGGCCTTTGAGACCCATTTGGATTGGATTTGGAATCCAAGTCCAAAAAGGCACTATTACAAGTGTAATTGTTTAATTTGGAATTAAACATGAATTAGTATTGGATACAATTTGAATTGGATTTAAAATTATTGTTCGATATAATTCAAGAATACTTACTTTGAGTATTTATTCTTAAACGAGTTGGACTTGCGCAAATCAAATCGTTGTATGAACATTGGATGGTCATTAATCAAAGATTAATTAATTGGATTAGATTGATGATTGACAGCATGCTTTGTGTGAATACTTGGATGTATTTGTATGAATAATATATATCAGATGGATATTAGTTGGGTGAGGGCAATTTTGGAAATTATTGTAAATATAGTATTTATTTAAATTGGACCTGCGTGTCCAACCTTTCACCTCCTTATCTATTTGTATTTCTCTTCTCACCAATTCCCCTCAATGTAAATGAGGTTTCTTTATGTATTATGTAATTGGGTAGAAGAATGTAAAGTGCTAGCGGGAGAGAGGAAAGAGAGAGATTTATTCTAGGAACAATTTGTAAATATTCATCCGCATATCATTATTAAATTTTATCACGCCTTATTATGCTTTTAGAATGCATGTTTAAGGGTGTATGATGAGGCCTAATCAAAAATAATAAATTGGTTGCCAATTTACGAAGAAACCATCACTTTAATATTAAGCGTTTTCCTTCAATTGAGTGGTTCTTTCTCAAGATCCAAGATTGGCTTTGATTTGTTGGCCAAAGCCAAGATCATTGTCCATCACGGATGTGTTTGAACCACGAAAGCTTTGTTATACATCGCATGTCTTGGGCAGTTGTGACTTTTTGGCCAAAGTCAAGGTCACTTCTGTACATCGACGTTGATTACGAAGCTTTCACACTGTCAATGGGTCGCGCTTAACTGGAATCATTAAGCTTGTTGAGCCAAAGCCAAGGCTTAGTTGATTCAAAGGAAAAGGTTAGGAAATATATTGGATATATGTTTTGAACTTGGAGGTCCACCTACCGGATCTAGGAATTGGATGGGATCCAATTGATCTTAGAGATCTACATAGTTAAGTTTCATACAGCTTGTTGGCCAAAGTCAAGGTTGTGTGTTATTTAAAGAGATCCTAGCCCACTAGGAAACTGGGTTTCCCGAGTACTCAACAGAGGGTTAGAGGCTCGCCGAAAAATAGTGGGAGGCCTAGTATTAAATTTACAATTTCATTTAATATTTGCCAATGCGCGCTATTTCATAATTTTTTGTCATATATATATATATATTAGTTGGACTAATATTTTCTATTGTTTTCTTTGAACAGTTGGACTGTATTCTAACTATTCTACTTGTAGTTGGTTATATAGTTGGACTATAGTAACCATTACATTTTTTAGTGTATCTGATATCGTTGATTGGATAGTTGGACTATTACAATCGAGATGGCAGGAAAGATTAGCGTTATGGACATCATCATGGGTGACAATGTCTTTAACAGCTCCAATTTTCCAGATTGGGAGATGAACCTCAGGATTGTCCTGGGGGCTGAGAAGTTACTCTATGTTATAGAGAAACCAGTAGAGCATGAGCTTTGGAAGACTCATTGTGATGATAACTCTACTGCTCAATCCGTCATACTTGCCGCAATGATTCCTCAATTTCATTGTCAAAATAAAGGATTGGATCCTTATAACATCATGTTGAAATTGAATGACTTTCACAGATCCAACCTTAGATCTCAGAAGTATGAATTGGAAAAGGAGCTCTTTCGCTCGCGAATGTCAGAGGGTATATCTGTCGAGCACTATGTGTCGCAGATGATTGCTGACATTGAACAGCTAGTTCAGCTGGGCATAACCTTCGAGGCATAGACTTCCATAGATTTGATCTTACAGTCTCTGCCCGAATGTTGGGGCTGGTTTGTCATGAACTATAACATGATGAACTAAGAAAATTCTATTGGAGAGTTAATGGCGATGCTGAAAGAGGCAGAGCCAGAGCTTCTGAAGGGCAAGAAGCGCGAGGCGCATCTTACTTTGCCATCCCAGAAGGCCAAGGCTTGGCCGAAGGCTTCTGGGGGTGTGAAGATAAAGAAGAAAATGGGCAAGGCCAAATCATCACAGTCTTCTGGGAAGACTAAGGATAAATCCCAAGATGTCTGCCTACACTGTGGTAAACGGGGTCACTAGAAGCGTGACTGCCGTGAGTATAAGGCACACATGAAGGAAGTGAAGACGGGCAAGGCTCCGGCTTCAGGTATGTTTGTTATTGAAATAAACATGTCCACTATTGGTTTTAAAAATTGAATTTTTGATTCTGGATGTGGTACTCACATATGTACTGATGTGCATGATCTGCAGATTAGCAGGAGACTGGCTTTAGGAGAGATCGATCTGCGAGTCGGAAATGGGACGAGAGTCGCTGTTTTGGCCATTGGGACCTATGTTTTGAATCTGCCCTCGGGGCATGTAATTACATTAGGTGACTGTTATTTTGTACCTAGTTTGACTAGAAACATCATCTATGTATCTTGTTTAACCCGATGCGGGTATACCTTTGTATTCAAGAACACTGGGTGTTTTGTATATAAAGATGATATTTTGATATGTACATCAGATGTTAATAATGGTCTTTATATTTTGAATATAAATGAATCTCAAACATATAACATGACAAACAAAAAGCTCAAATTGAGTAACACGGATGAAACTTATCTGTGGCATTGTCGTCTGGGACACATTAACAAGATTCGTATATCCACACATTCGAAGAGTGGATACTTGGACGGATTTGATCCTGATTCATATGACGTCTGCGAATCTTGTTTATTAGGCAAAATGCCTAAAACACCTTTTAGCGGTAAAGGTGTACGTGCCACCGAACTGTTAGCCCTTGTTCATAGTGACGTATGTGGACCCATGTCTAGTCAGGCTAGAGGTGGATATGAATACTTCGTAACCGTTATGGATGATGCATTGCGTTATGGTTATGTGTATCTTATGAGACACAAGTCGGAAACTTTTGAAAAATTCAAAGAGTTTCGACACGAAGTAGAAAAACAGACCAAAAAAGTATAAACATTACGGTCGGGCCGTGGTGGAGAATACTTGAGCAATGAGTTTCTCGATTACTTGAAAAAATATGGTATTCTTTCACAGTGGACTCCTCCCGGAACACCTCAATTGAACGGTGTGTCCGAACGGAGAAACCAAACTTTGTTGGACATGATAAGGTCAATGATGAGTCGCACTGAGCTACCAATTTCCTTCTGGGGATACGCATTAAACAGTGCAATACTTATTTTGAATAAGGTTCCGTCAAAGTCTGTTGGACAGAATCCATATGAAATGTGGACAGGAAAGAAACCATGTTTCTCATTCCTGGAGATTTGGGGATGCTGGGCATATGTTAAACATTTGGATGGTACCAACTAGAACCCAAATCAGATAAGTGCCTATTTGTAGGTTATCCTAGGAAAACCAAAGGATATTACTTCTACAACCCACATGAGAACAAGGTATTTGTTGCTCTTCATGCAGTTTTCCTCGAAAAGGAATTCATAGATGCAGTGATAAGTGGGAGGAAAGTAGAACTCGATGAAAATCGGAGTGATACTGTTCCTGGCACCGACCCCCTCACAGAATATGAACATTTCATCAGGGATGAGACTGTTCCTTAATCTTCTAATACACAAGAACCGCGTAGGTCGGAGAGAGTCAGAAAAAAACCTGAGAGGTATGGGTTTCTGATCTCACCTCATATAGATATTAATCTTATCGAGGATAATGAACCGGATACGTATGAGGAAGCGATATAAGGTATCGACTCCGCTTTATGGAAAAATTCCATGAAGTCCGAAATGGATTCCATGTATACCAACAAGTTTGGACACTGGTTGATGCACCAGAAGGCATTAAGCCTATTGGTTGTAAATGGGTCTTCAAGAAGAAGACAGACATAGATGGCAACATACAAACGTACAAATCTAGGCTTGTAGCGAAAGGGTATCGTCAATGACATGGTGTCGATTACGATGAAACTTTTTCACATGTTGCCATGATTAAATCCATTCGGATAATGCTTGTTATTGCTACATATTTCGATTATGAAATATGGCAGATGGACGTCAAAACCATTTTCCTTAACGGAAACCTTTTGGAGGATGTTTATATGCAACAGCCTGACAGTTTTGTCGTGCCAAAACATGCAAACAAGGTTTACAAGTTAAATCGATCCATTTATGGATTGAAGCAAGCATCGCGTTCTTGGAACCAACGTTTTGATGAGATCATAAAATAATATGGTTTCATTCAAAAGGAAGATGATTCTTATGTATATAAGAAGGTTAGTGGGAGCGCATTGACATTCTATGTCCTATATGTTGATGATGTATTGCTTCTTGGCAATGACATTCCCATGCTACAATCGATGAAAGCTTGGTTTTCATTAAAATTCTCCATGAAAGACCTTGGAGAAGCAACCTTTATTCTGGGAATAAGGATCTACCGGGATAGATCTAGAAAGCTGATTGGACTCTCCTAAAGCTCGTACATTGACAAAGTATTGAAGTGATTCAACATGGATCAGTCCAAGAGGGGGCTGCTTCCAGTGTCACATGGAGTCTCTCTATCTAAGGACATGTGTCCTAAAACTAAAGATGAGAGAGATGCAATGAGTCGGATCTTGTATGCTTCTGCAGTCGGATCGATCATGTATTCCACGATATGTACGCAACTTGATGTCTCATATAATTGAGCATGTACAGTCGCTATCAGGCCGATCCAGGTGATTGTCACTGGATTTCTATTAAGAACATCATTAAGTATCTTAGACGAACTAAAGATGCTTTCTTAGTTTATGGGGATGGAGAACTTGAGGTGACTGGGTTCACCGATGCAAGTTTCCAAGCCGATAAAGACTACTCAAATTCGTAATCGGGGTACATATTTTGTTTGAACAACGGAGCAGTGAGCTGAAAATATTCCAAGCAAGAGACTGTTGCCGATTCAACAACAGAAGCGGAATATATTGCTGCAGCTGAGGTAGCAAAAGAAGCAGTTTGGATCCGTAAATTCCTAATTGGATTAGGAGTAGTTTCGTTAGCAGCTGAGCCTGTACCTTTGTATTGTGACAATAATGGGGCTATAGCACAGGCTAAGAAACCGCGGTCTCATCAACGATCCAAGCATGTACTTTGACGTTTCCATATGATTCGTGAGATCATACATCGTGGCGATGTGAAGATCGAAAAGATCACTTCAGATGACAACATTGCAGATCCGCTGACGAAAGCTATTTCTCAGTAAAAGTTTGAGCGACATGTACATAGTTCAGGTGTTAGATACTTGAGTGATTGGCTATGAGCCAAGCGGGAGATTATTGGACAATTATGACCCATAGCATCACTATTTGTAAAAGACATGGTGTTTTTGTACAAATTAACTATGTGACAAAGGAAATTTCTATTTTATCATTTTGTAATTGGATTACTTGGATATATAAATGATAAAAGTCCATATGGTTAGTACCGGATTAATAAGATATGAGACAGTATTAATCCACGAAAGGTTTGATCATTAAATATCTCTAGTCGTAGTATTATCGAGACTGGACATCGATAATGCAGAATTGACTAGTATTACACTTGTGCGCATTATGGAAGCTTAACATCATAGTTCTCATATATTTAAGTATTGGATACTCATACAAGTGTGATGAGAGGTTCTGTTAGCCATTGGACCGGGAACAATTTGCTCTGGATAGACCCATCGGAATCCCATTGGTATTATGACTATGTGTCTATGGGAATCCGAATCAAGGTAGGTGTATGTGATACGGTACTGGTACTCTTAAATGCAGGATACGGTACTGGTACTCTTAAATGCTACAGCTATCGGGATTTAACTCATATATATATATATATATATATCCCGATAGCTTTCAGGATTTAACTCATAAAAGGTATATTTGTTATATATATATATATATATATATATATATAATTAGATTAAAAGAAAATTTTAAGAAACCATAGATTTCGAATATGATCTTCCGTTTACCTCTTCTGTATGGTTCGTTTAACGAGCATAGCCACGGGAATGTGAAACTGTTTCTCCCCTTCAGTGCAATCGGTAGAGCCTCTCCGGGTCTTCAATCGACGGCTTCCATAGGATGGCTTGAATCATAATTATATAGTGTCCAGTGAGCACCCTCCATTTGTTCAAGTTCAGTTGGCATGGGCCCATGTTCATTATTGTTAATATCTTGGCGAAGTACCCCTAGATGGGCATACGCATGCCCATGTCGAATAAGGTAGTGCAGAGGGATACATGGTTACCATTTTGGTCGTCTCTCTTAGCCTCCCACTTAAGGAACGTGCAGGCCGATCTCCTTAAAAATATCAAACCTCTCCCTCAGTTGGTCAAGCTTAGCACTGGTTATTGTATAAGCTATGTCCATGTCCAAGCCCTCGAAATCCATGTCTGACAAAGAATGACTGGTTTTTTCCTTCTGATGGGGTTGGGGTGGTATCAAAGTCCTCTAGTTCTGGTGAGCCCGAGCTTCCCACAACGATCGAGTCGATATGATATGGAGCATATACCTAGAGAGGTAGGTCAGCAAGGGCAGTTGCAGAAGAGGCTTCGGATTCTGACATTCCTAACAAGGGATGATCCGAGGAGTAAGGTTAGTCAAGTTAACTTGAGCCCATTCCATAATTTATGTGTCTATTTTACTGTTAGTTGGGACTATTATCTACATAGAGTTTATCTTGTCATCTCTACCAAGTAGCTAACTCTAAAAAGATCTAAATGCCCTTAGAGAAATAATAATTTTTCTTACAAAGCGATAGTACAACCAAAAATAGAGATCAGACCCGACCTAGACATGTGAATCTAAACCCACTAAAAAATCCAGACATACATATATATAACAGCAACAAAAACCCATCATAAACCCAGAAACTAGTCCATAAAACAAGCAATAACCTAGAAACACAAGTAATAGCTCGAGCGTTGCAGAGAAAACTTGAAGCTTGAGAGAGTATTTTTGCAAGAAATACAGTTGTAAAATGAGCAAAAGTGGCCTTTATATAGGCTGATTGGGGTGATTCTGACCGTTGGATTGAGTTTAGAGATATGGATGGGTGACACGTATCGGATCGATCATCACCATTTAATTCAAGTTAAAGGCTCGGATAGAAGCCACATGCTCGGTTGATCTCAGCCATTCAAGTTTTGGCGAGCAAATCACGGATGGGTGATTTGACACATCGGGGAGATAAAACGAAAAGGTATTTGACGGATATGATGGTCATTTAATGGGAGTAATCATGCATTTGAATATTCCCAAGGACGTTTTAGTGCCCTGTAACGACCTTTCCACATGCCGAGGAGGGGAAAATGACCGACATGAAGGTGTTCATCTTTGGCAATATACAAAACAATATGTCCCGAGGTGGTAAGACCTGAGAAAGTATAGAGAATGTTTAGTATTCAATAGGGTATAAAACTCGGGGATGTTGGGTCGATTTTCATCTGTATGCACCACCATCTTTTATAAAGTTCCCGGCATCAACTCACAAACTCATTGTCCAAGAGCTATTTGACAGATGTTGATAGTGGTTTTTTGAAGGCTGTTACCCCCGAAGAAGGTTCAAATACCGAAAAGGGGAATAATAGAGATTGTATTTGGTCAAAAGTGGATGACAAATGCCCAAGGGCCTAGAGAGAGATGGAGTTTAACAGAAATATATGACCTCATGGTACAGAGAAGTTCTCATGTGGATAGAGCATGTTGAAGATGAAACTGGTAGTATCGACCCGACCACATTAAGAGAAGGATTTTGGGTTATTTGAGAATCTATAAAAACCTGAGCCGATGAGGTCATTATGAGTGAACCCGACCTAATTGGAGAGTTTGGAAGGATTTTGATAAATATCATCTACCTCGGTATGCTAACCCAAAGAACGAATATGAGATCACAGGCCAATCAGTATCAGAGTCATATGACGTTTTCCCAAAATTGGAAGATGATAGAGGGAAATCAGTGGTTCACAGTAGTCGTAGGCCCTACCAATCGCCATAGGGCGGTGCAATAGCAGGACATTGGAAAAACAGAGCCGCCATAGGCCAGTGGAGTGGAAGAGGTGTTGGGTTTCTAATTAGTCCCAAGGATCAATTAAACCAATGAAACACATGTGAATACATCAAGAAGTACGGCGTAAACATACTTACATTGATCGGTTATGCGATGCGAGGAACAAAAAATTTTAGCTTTTCCCTCCAAGGTTCTCGGCAGTGGGCACATTTTGCTCCTCCAATTTTTGGTCACCACCTCCAAGTGTGCTCCAATGATGCTCCAAGCTTTAGAAATGGTGATTCCATGCTCATGAAAAAGATTCCCTATCACCTTCGTATGTCCTCTTTTGAGTGCTAGCTCTTGGTGATTTTTGCCACAAAAATCACCATCTTCATCCTTGAACATTCGTCCATGGAAGAAGGAAATGGCTTCAAAGCCGAGAGAAGGAGAGGAGGGAAATGGTTCCAAACCGTGTGTGTTGAAGAGAGAGAGAGAATTTTCGTTGTGTGTTTTTTGTATATCTAATACCAAAAATGAAAGTCAAATACCAAATATAAAATAATGGTAAATGTCTTTCAAGTCACACAACCACCACCATCAATCAATAGTGACATGTTGTCAATCACTCAAAGTGATAAGACATCTATCACTTGATTGACTAGTGGTTTGACGCTTGATGTGACTTGTGGGCCGCACTTGAATTTGCAATGCGAGTGCGCCCGCAAACACTCCCGGGCTCAGGTTCGCTAATTCCAAATAATAAATTTTATGTTGTGACGTAATTAAATAATCAGGCATAGCAAAATCACTATTCAAGTCGCTAACGAATTAATTCTAAATTAACTCGTTCGTCCGAATTAAAATCTAATTTTAATTTCGTGTCAAAATCCAATTTCATATAATATATCGAATATATTATTTATCGATTAATTCCAAATTAATCGTTCTCTCTCTTTAAATAATATTTTATCCCAGATAAAATATCTCCGTAATTAATCCCAGATTAATTTTCTCTCTCATCTAATTAATCCCAGATTAATAAAGTGCGAGTCATACGTCATCGGTGAATCTTTGGGAAGCGACCCATGAGATCCCCGGATATGTTGGCAATAAATCTGGTCTTCGGACTATCCGAACACGTACGTACCTAGTACTACGTTTTTACCGATTTACAAGACATGGTTGGCTTCTAGCAAAGCATCGTGCCTACCCAATTCTCCAGAAATATTCTTACTGGAATATGTGATCTATATCAGGCATAGTATACGTAGTATTGCGTATAACGATCCAGTATCGGATGTCACGTGCAAGGCCTGGGGCTGGAAATGTGTCTGCCCCGTACGAAGTACATATCGGATCTCTGGTAACTAGTCTCTATAATCGGATAAACATGACCTAGTCATTTTATCCCGATAGCTGTAGCATAAAAGAGAACAATTTTTGTATCCTACGTGATCATCATCTCCACTATGATTGGAGTGATACTTCCATCTCGACATCACACCCAACACACTACAATTCTCAATATACCCAGAAAAGGCGTACACAGAACCTGTTAAAGCCCTGAACGACCTAAACCAAAGCGTATTGATTGTCGCAAGTATTAGCGATGCAAGTATCAGGTTAAGACCAGATACACCTACCCTGATTCGGACTTCCATAGACACATATTCATACTACCAATGGAATTCCGAGGGGTCTATCCAGAGCGAAGCTGTTTTCCGTACCATCGGTAAAACACAACCTCCTATTACACTTGCATGAGTATCCTATGCACAAATATATGAGAACTATGCCGTTATGCTCCCACAACGCGCACAAGTGTAATACCAGTCTATTCCGCATTATCGATGTCCAATCTCGATAATACTATGACTATGGATATTTAATGATTAAACCTTTATGGATTGATACTGTCTCATATCATCTCAATCCGGAACTAATCATATGGACCTTCTATCATTTATACATCTTGGTAATCTAATTACAAATGATAGAAGAGTAATTTACTTTGTCACATAGTTAATTTGTACAACAACACCATGATCTATACAAATAGTGATGCTATGGGTCATAACTGTCCAACAATCTCCCACTTGGCCTATAGCCAATCACTCAAGTGTCCTAAACCTGAACTATGTACGGTTCGCTCAAACTTCTGTTGAGGAAATGCTTTCGTCAGCGGATTTGCATGATTATCATCTGATGCGATTTATTCGATCATCACATCGCCATGATGTATGATCCGAACGAATCAGATGTATAATTGAAGTATATATCTGGATCGTTGATGAGACCATTAATTCTTTAGGCTGTGCTGTAGCCTAACTCAGCTGCTAACAGAACTACTCTAATCTAATTAGATTATTATCGATCCAAATTTCAGCTGGATCGATTTTGACGATTTTGATGTTCAGCTGCTATATTTCATAATGAAACATGCAACAGTAGCAAGCATTATCCAAATGGTTTTAACACTAGCAACGGGTAAAAGGTTTCGTCGTAATCGACACAATGTTGATAACGATACCTTTTCGCTACAAGCCTAGCTTAGTACATTGGTATGTTGCCTTCCATGTTTGTCTTCCTTGAAGACTTATATAGTACCAATAGGCACAATGTCTTGCGGTACTTCAACTAGTATCCAAAGTTATTTGATATACATGGAATCCATTTCGGATACCATGGCACTTTGCCATAATAGGGAGTCGATACCTTGTATCACTTCCGCATACTTAGTCAGTTCGTATCCCTCAATAAGATTGACATCTTTACGAGGTGAGATCAGAAACCCATACCTCTCAGGTTATTTTCTGACTCTCTCCGACTTTCGAAGATTATGGTATAGTTTCATCCCTGATGAACTATTTGTGTTCCATTAAGGAATCGGTGCTTGGAATAGTATTACTCCGATTTTCATCGAGTTTTACTTTCCTCCCACTTACCACTGCACATTGGTATTCCTATTAGGAAAACCGCATGGCGAGCAACAATTACATTATTCTCTTGTGAGTTGTATAAGTATTATACTTTGGTTTCCCTAGGATAACCTACAATTAGGCACTTATCCGATTTGGGTTCTAGTTTGGTATCATCCAAACATATGCCCAACATACCCAAATTTTCAGGAATGAGAAACCCGGTTTCTTTCCTGTTCATATCTAATATGAAGTTTGTCAAACAGATTTTATGGAACCTTATTCAAAATAAGTTTTGCACTGTTTAAAACTTATCCTTTGAAGGAAACGGTAGCTCAGTGCGACTCATGATTAACCTTATCATATCCAACAAATATCGGTTTCTCTGTTCGGACACACCGTCAAACTGACGTGTTCCGGGAGGAGTCCTCATTGAAAGAATACTATACTCTTTCAAGTATTTGAGAAACTTATTGCTTAAGTATTTTCATCATGGTCTAACCGTGATGGTTTAATACTTTAGCCGATCTGTTTGTCTACTTCGTGTCGAAACTCTTTGATTTAATCAAAAGTTTCTGATTCGTGTTTCTAAAAGAAACACATAACCATAATGCGATGCTACATCCGTAAAGGTCACGAAACATTCATATCCACCTCTAGCCTAGCTAGACATGGGCCCACTTACGTCACTATGAACGAGGGCTAACAGATCGGTGGCACTTGTACTTTTACCAAGTAAAGGTGTTTTAGGCACTTTGCCCAATAAACTAGATTCGTAGACATTATTTGAATAGAATCAAATCCGTCCTAATATCCACTCTTCGAAAGTGTGGATATACGAGTCTTGTTAATTGTGTCCCAAACAACAATGCCACTCATAAGTCTCAACTGATTAATACAGTTTGAGCTATTTGTTTGTCATGATATACGTATGAGATTTATTTATATTCAAAATATAAATACTGTTATTCACATCTAATGTGTTTATCTCAATATCATCTTTATAAAATAAAACACTTTAGTTTTCTAGAATATAAAGGTATACCCGCAACGGGTTAAACCCTGACATAGAGATAATGTTTCTAGTCAAACTAGTTACATTTTAACAGTTTCCTAATTTAAGTACATACCCGAAGGGTAGTTCCTAAACTCAGGTTTCTACGGTTAAAACAGCGACTGTCGTCCCGTTTCTGATTCGTAGATAAATCTCATCTGAAGTCAATATCCTGCTCTCAGTAGATTCTGCACACCAGTACATATTTATGTACCACACTTAGTATCTAAAATCCAATTTTAATACTAGTAGCAAACATGTTTATGACAAACATATTTGAAGCCGGAGCCTTGCCCGTCTTCAATTCCTTCATTTCTGCCTTGTCCATAGTCATACGTCAGTCACGCTTTTGTGTCCCCGTTTGCCACATTTTAGGCAGACATCTTGGGATATGTCATTTGTCTTCCCAGAAGATAATAATGATTTTGCCTTTGCCCTTTTTCACACCCCAGAAGCCTTTGGCCAAGCCTTGGCCTTCTATAATGTCGAAGTAAAATACGCCTTGCGCTTCTTGCCTTATTGCAAATTCTGGCTTTTCTCCTTGAGAATAGCCATTAACTCTCCAAGATTTTACTATTGCAATTTAGTACTTCTAAGACCTAAAGATAGATCTTTGAAGATCCTTCCATTTCAATATCATAATATAAGGATCTAATCCTTAGTTCTGACTAAGAAATTAAGGAGTCCTTTTGGCAAGCTTAATGGATTAAGCACTAAAGTTATCATCACATAAATATTCCAAATATCATGTTCTACTATTTGCTCAACTTCGGGCTTAGGCCTAAGATTGTTATTTTATCAAATAAAATAACTTCTCAGTTTCCAGGACTATCCTGAAATTTATTATTCCCAATTTGAAAATTAAAGTCGTTTAAATATATTTTGACCCAGGATTATGTTTTAAACACTAATCTTTCAATTATCTTGATTCTAATAGTCCAACTATTTAATCAACGATTTCAGGTACAATTCATTATAATGATTACTATAGTCCAACTATATAATCAACTATAATTTAATTGATTAAATTCAATTATATTGATTACTATAATCCAATTATAAAATCAACTATTAATTGAAATTAGTTAATTCAAATATATTGATTACTATAATCCAATTATATAATCAACTATAAATGAAATATTTTGAATACAGTCCAACTATTTTATTTAAACAACGTTAAATATTAGTCCAACTAATATATTAATTATATTGACGAATATTTGAAATGAGCGCGTATGGCAAGTAACTAAAGAATATTGCAAATTTAATACTTGCCTCCCACTATTTTTCGGTGAGCCTCTAACCCTCTGTTGAGTACTCGGGAAACCTTGTTTCCTAGTGGGCTAGGATCCCGTTAAATAACACACAATCTTGACTTTGGCCAACAAATTGTATGATAATTAACTAGATAGATCTCTAAGATTAATTGGATCCCATCCAATTCCTAGATCAAGTATGTGGAAGTCCAAGTCCGAAACATATATCTTATATATGCTAATATATCCAATATATTGCCTAACCTTTTTCCTCTGAATCAACTAAGCCTTGGCTTTGGCACAACAAACTTAGTGATCCCAGTTAAGTGGAACCCATTGACCTTGGAAAGCTTCGTAATCAATGTCGATGGACAAGAAGTGATCTTGACTTTGGCCAACAAATCACAACTTGGACAAGACACCAATACGAAACAAAGCCTTCATGATTCAAACACATCCTCGACGGACAAAGGTATTGACTTTGGCCAACAAACCAATGCCAGTCTTGGATCTTGAGTAAGAATCACTCAATGGAAGGAAAAACGCTTAATATGATGTTGAGGGTTTTTCGCGTAATTGGCAACCAATTAATTATCTTTGTTAAGGTCTCATCATCATACACCCTTAAACATGCATTCTAAACACATAATAAGGCGCGTAAGTAAATAAATATAATAATGATATGCGGATGGATACTTAACACATTGTTCCTAGAACAAATCTCTCTCTTTCCTCTCTCCCGCTAGCACAAGTATTACTTCTACCCAATTACATAACACTTCTAAAGAAACCTCATTTACATTGAGGGGAATAGGTGAGAAGAGAAATACACAGAGTCAAGAGGTAATAGGCTGGACACGTAGGTCCAATTTAATAAATTCTAAATTTATTACAACAATTTCCAAAATTGCCCTCACCCATCTAATATCCATCTGATATACATTATTCATACATCGCATCCATGTATTCACACAAGCATGTTATCAATCAATCTAATCCAATTAATTAATCTGATAATTAATGACCATCCAATGTTCAAACAACAATTTGATTTTGCGCGAGTCCAACTCGTTTTGCGAATAAGTACTCAAAGTACATATTCTTGAATTAAATAAAACTACAACATTAAATCCAATTTAATAAGTATTTAATACTAATTCATTTATTTAATTCCAAATTAAATATTACACTTTATTAATGTGCCTTTACGACTTAGATTCCAAATCTAATCGTTACGGGTCTCAAAGCCCGATTAACATCCAATGTTAATTTAATTAAAGTCCAATGAGCTTTTAATTAATTTCTAAGGCATGGACTTTTGGTCAATATGGGTCAAACCCAAATACCAAAGCCCATTTAAGGAATCACCCTTATTGCCAAGAAACCAATTTAGGCCCATTAGGCCCAATTAAAATTAAAGGTCCATTAAGTCATAATTGGACTTTATGGATATGGTTTTGGGCCCAATTGGATCCAACCAATTAGCCTAAACCAAACTTGGCCCAACCAAGCCCATTAATCCCAATTACAACTTTACAAGCGCCCAATTCCAAATTAAGCCCAATTAATTTAATTTCAAAATTCCAAATTTCATAATTAAATTTACTAAAGTGTATGTCATAATTAATTACTCAAATTAATATTTCCAAAACACTAATTTACTCAATTAATTATGCTCATTATCATCAACACATGTCCAACACATTTGAATCAAAAATCACAACATTTTCATGCTTCAAAGTCTCGGCATTCATGGGGTTTTTATGTCCGATTTCGTTTTCAATCCAATTGAATTTTAAATCAACATTACCCAATTGTTTCAAGTCATCCAATGATCAAAGAAACAAAAAATACCATGACTTAGGGTATATACTAGTTTTGGCAAGCCTCAACAATTGGGCAAAAATTGATCCATTCAACTTTTCATGAAATTGATCATGCACAACTTCAATACAACATCATTCAAGCATACTCAATCAATTAATTTTATCAAATCATGCTCAAAATGATTTTACCCAAATTTTACCCTAACCAAGTTACATGCTCAAAATGGCTCTGATACCATTGTTGGGTTTCTAATTAGTCCCAAGGATCAATTCAAGCAATGAAACACATGTGAATACATCAAGAAGTACGGCAGAAACATACTTACATCGATCGGTTATGCGATGCGAGGAAAAAAAACTTTTAGCTTTTCCCTCCAAGGTTCTCGGCAGTGGGCAGATTTTGCTCCTCCAATTTTCGGTCACCACCTCCAAGTGTGCTCCAATGATGCTCCAATCTCCAAGCTTTAGAAATGGTGATTCCATGCTCATGAAAAAGATTCCCTATCACCTTCGTATGTCCTCTTTTGAGTGCTAGCTCTTGGTGATTTTTGCCAACAAAAATCACCATCTTCATCCTTGAACATTCTTCCATGGAAGAAGGAAATGGCTTCAAAGCCGAGAGAGGGAGAGGAGGGAAATGGTTCCAAACCGTGTGTGTTAAAGAGAGAGAGAGAATTTTCGTTGTGTGTTTTTTGTATATCTAATACCAAAAATGAAAGTCAAATACCAAATAATAAAATAATGGTAAATGTCTTTCAAGTCACACAACCACCACCATCAATCAATAGTGACATGTTGTCAATCACTCAAAGTGACAAGACATCTATCACTTGCTGACTAGTGATTTGACGCTTGATGTGACTTGTGGGCCGCACTTGAATTCGCAATGCGAGTGCACCCGCAAACACTCCCGGGTTCAGGTTCGCTAATTCCAAATTAGCGAATTTTCAGTTGTGACGTAATTAAATAATTATGCCTAGTAAAATCACTATTCACATCGCTAACGAATTAATTCTAAATTAACTCGTTCGCCCTAATTAAAATATAATTTTAATTCCGCGTCGAAATCCAATTTCGTATAATATATCGAATATATTATTTATCGATTATTTCCAAATTAATCGTTCTCTCTCTTTAAATAATATTTTATCCCAGATAAAATATCTCTGTAATTAATCCCATATTAATTTTCTCTCTCATCTAATTAATCCCATAATAATAAAGTGCGAGTCATACGTCATCGATGAATCTTCGAGAAGCGACCCAAGAGATCCCCAGATATGTTGGCAGTAAATCTGGTCGTCGGACTATCCGAACAAGTACGTACCTAGTACTACATTTTTACCGATTTACAAGACATGGTTGGCTTCTAGCAAAGCACTGTGCCTACCCAATTCTCCAGAAATATTATTACTGGAATATGTGATCTATATCAGGCGTAGTATACGTAGTATTGCGTATAACGATCCAGTATCGGATGTCACGTGCAAGGCCTGGGGCTGGAAATGTGTCTGCCCCGTACGAAGCACATATCGGATCTCTGGTAACTAGTCTCTATAATCGGATAAACAGGACCTAGTCATTTTATCCCGATAGCTGCAGCATAAAAGAGAACAAGTTCTGTATCCTACGTGATCATCATCTCCACTATGACTGGAGTGATACTTCCATCTTGACATCACACCCAATACACTACAATTCTCAATATACCCAAAAGAGGCGTACACAGAACCTGTTAAAGCCCAGGACGACCTAAACCAAAGTGTATTGATTGTCGCAAGTATTAGCGGTGCAAGTCTCAGGTTAAGACCAAATACACCTACCCTGATTCGGACTTCCGTAGACACATAGTCATACTACCAATGGAATTCTGAGGGGTCTATCCAGAGCGAAGCTATTTTCCGTACCATCGGTAAAATACAACCTCCTATTACACTTGCATAAGTATCTTATACCCAAATATATGAGAACTATGTCGTTATGCTCCCACAACGCGTATAAGTGTAATACCAGTCTATTCCGCATTATCGATGTCCAATCTCGATAATACTACGACTAGGGATATTTAATGATTAAACCTTTATGGATTGATACTTTCTAATATCATCTCAATCCGGAACTAATCATATGGACCTTCTATCATTTATACATCTTGGTAATCTAATTACAAATGATAGAAGAGCAATTTCCTTTGTCACATAGTTAATTTGTACAACGACACCATGATCTGTACAAATAGTGATGCTATGGGTCATAACTGTCCAACAAGAGGAATGATCTAATCTGATGGGATGGATCTTAGGGTGGTTGAAAATAGTTATGGTCGTAATGATGGTCAAATAACATGGGCTGACTGCTGGGTTTTCTAGGTCAAACCAAGATCATATTAAGCTATGAAAACTGCGAATACATCAAAGTAAAGTTGCGGAAATACTCACTTTGATCGGCTTTTGGATGCGACGAACATAATAATTTTTCTTCATGACTTTCGGTCAAGTTCCTCCATGGATGATCTTCAACCTCCAAGCTTTGTGAATGGATTCCATGCTCATAAATGGGTTTCCCTATCACCTTTGTAGGACTCCTTTAGTGTGCTAGCACCTTGGAAATTTTGCCACAAAATTTCCCTTTGCTTTTTGTTGTTCTCGGCCAAGCCAAGAAATTGAGAGGAAAATGGCACCAAGGTCGTGAGTTAGAGAAGAAGGAGAGAAGAAGATTAGTTGGTTTTGTGTATGTGGATTTCAAAAATCTAATACCAAAAAACCAAATTCAAAAAGGTACAAGACATTAAAGCCTTCCAACAACTCCCATCAATCACAAAAGTGACATGCATCACATCACACAAAGTTGATGTGACTTACATCACAAGAATGACTAATGATGTGAAGCGCGATGTGACTTGTGGGCCCCACTTGATTCGAAATACGAGTGGGCCCGCAAACACTCCCGGGCTCGGGTTCGCTAATTTCGAATTAACGAATTTTCCATTGCGACGTAATTAAATCAAATTTAATTAAATAATTATGCCTACTAAAATTACTATTCACGTCGCTAGCGCATTAATTCTAAATTAACTCGTTCGCCCGAATTAAAATCTAATTTTAATTCCGCATCGAAATTTAATTTCGTTTAATATATCGAATATATTATTTTATCGATTAATTCCAAATTAATCGTTCTATCTCCATAAATAGTATTTTATCCCAGATAAAATATCTCCGTAATTAATCCTAGATTAATTTTCTCTCTCTTATAATTAATCCCAGATTAATTATGTGCGAGTCATACGTCATTGGTGAATTTTCAGGAAGCGACCCATGAGATCCCTAGATATATTGGCAGTAAATACGATCTTCGGACTATCTGAACACGTACGTACCTAGTACTACGTTTTTACCGATTTACAAGACATGGTTGGCTTCTAGCAAAGCATCGTGCCAACCCAATTCTCCAGAAATATTCTTAAAGGAATATGTAATCTATATCAGGCGTAGTATATGTAGTATTGCGTATAGCGATCCAGTATCTGATGTCACGTGCTAGGCCTGAGGCTGGAATTGTGTCTGTCCCATACGAAGCACATATCGGATCTCTGGTAACTAGTCTCTGTAATCGGATAAGCATGACCTAGTCATATTATCCCGATAGCTGCAGTATAAAAGAGAACCAGTTTCGTATCCTATGTGACCATCATCTCCATATGACTGAAGTGATACTTCCATCTTGACATCACACCCAATACACTACGATTCTCAATATACCCAGAAGAAGCGTACACATAACCTTTTAAAGCCATGGACGACCAAAACCAAAGTATATTGATTGTCGCAAGTATTAGCGATGCAACTCTCAGGTTAAGACCAAATACACCTACCCTGATTCGGACTTCCATAGACACATAGTCAGACTACCAATGGAATTCCGAGGGGTCTATCCAGAGCGAAGCTGTTTCCGTACCATCGGTAAACACAACCTCCTATTACACTTGCATGAGTATCCAATACCCAAATATATGAGAACTATGCCGTTATGCTCCCACAACGCGCACAAGTGCAATACTAGTCTATTCCGCATTATCGATGTCCAATCTCGATAATACTACGACTATGGATGTTTTAATGATTAAACCTTCATGGATTGATACTGTCTCATATCTTATTAATCAGGTAATAATCATATGGACTTTTATCATTTATATATCCCGATAATCCAATTACAAATGATAAAAGAGCAATTTCCTTTGTCACATAGTTATTTTGTACAACAACACAATGTTCTGTACAAATAGTGATGTTATGGGTCATAATTGTCCAACAATCTCCCACTTGGCCTATAGCCAATCACTCAAGTGTCCTACATTTGAACTATGTACGGGTCACTCAAACTTTTGCTGAGAAACTGCTTTCGTCAGTGGATTTGCAAAGTTATCATCTGATGCGATTTATTCGATCATCACATCGCCACGACGTATGATCCGAAAGAATCAGATGGATAGTTGAAGTATATTTGGATCGTTGATGAGACCATTAATTCTTTAGCCTGTGTTGTAGCCTAGCTTAGCTGCTAACAGAACTACTCCTAATCCAATTAGGATTATATAGATCCAAAGTGCTTCTATTGCTGCCTCAGCTGCATCAATATTCCACTTTTGTTATTAATTCGGCAACAGTATCTTGCTTGGAAGATTTCCAGCTCATTGTTCTGTTATTCAAACTATATAGTACCTTTATTATGACTTATACTCTGATATAGAGATAATGTTTCTAGTCAAACTAGGCACATTTTAACAGTTTCCTAATTTAAGTACATGCCCGAAGGGTAGTTCTTAAACTTAGGTTTCTACGGTTAAAACAGCGACTGTTGTCCCGTTTCCGACTCGTAGGTCGATCTCAACTGAAGTCAGTATCCTGCTAATCAGCAGATTCTGCACATCAGTACATATCCATGTACCACATCTAGTATCAAAAATCCAATTTTGAAACTAATAGTGAACATGTTTATGACAAACATACTTGAAGCCGGAGCCTTGCCCCGACTTCTATTCCTTCATGTCTGCCTTGTCCATACGGCAGTCACACTTCCAGTGACCCCGTTTACCACAGTTTAGGCAGACATCTTGGGATATGTCATTTGTCTTCCTAGAAGACCGTGATGATTTTGCCTTTGCCCTTTTATAAGCTCTGGCTCTGCCTCCTTGAGCATAGCCATCAACTCTCCAAGAGTTTACTCTTGGTTCATAATGAACCTGCCCCAGCTTTCGAGTAGAGACTATAAGATCAAATCTTTAGTAGTCTCGACCACATAGGTAATGCCCAGCTAACCTAGCTGATCGATGTCAGCAGTCATCTTCGACACCTAATGCTCGATAGATCTACCCTCTGACATACACGAGTTAAAGAGATTCTTATGCAATTTGTACTTCTAAGATCTAAGAATAAATCTATGAAGATCTTTAATTTCATCATCATGGTACAATGATCTAATCCTTAATTTTGACGACGGAATTAAAGAGTCATTGTAGTAAGTATAAATGATTGAGCACTAAAGTTATCATTACATGAATCTTCCAAAGATCATGTTCTACTATTTACTCAACTCCGGGCTTAGGCCCGAGATGTAATTCTATCAAATAGAATAACTTCTCAGTTCCCAAGACTATCCTGAGGTTCTATTCCCAATTTGAAAATTAAAGCCGCTTAAAGACATTTTCACCCAGGATTATGTTTTAAACGCTAATCTTTCAGTTATCTTGATTGCTATAGTCCAACTATCCAATCAACGATTTCAGGTACTATTAAATATAATGATTACTATAACTATATAATCAACTATATTTTGATTGGTTAAATTCAAATATATTGATTACTATAATCCAATATATAATCAACTATAATTTGAAGTAGTTTGAATACAGTCTAATTGATTAATTTAAAACAACGATATTAGTCCAACTAATATATATATGTGTAATGACGAAAAATGAAATGAGCGTGTATTGGCAAGTATCTAAACGAAATTACAAATTTAATACTTGCCTCCCACTATTTTTTGGCGAGCCTCTAACCCTCTGTTGAGTACTCGGGAAACCTTGTTTCCTAATGGGCTAGGATCCCGTTAAATAACACACAACCTTGACTTTGTCCAACAAGCTGTATGATATTTAACTAGGTAGATCTCTAAGATCAATTGGATCTCATCCAATTCCTAGATCCAGTAGGTGGACATCCAAATTCGAAACATATATCTAATATATGCCAATATATCTGATATATTCCCTAACCTTTTTCCTCTGAATCAACTAAGCTTTGGCTTTGGCACAACAAACTTAATGATTCCAGTTAAGCGGGACCCATTGACCTTGGAAAGCTTCGTAATCGATGTCGATGGACAAGAAGTGATCTTGACTTTGTCCAACAAATCACAACTTGGACAAGACATGCGATATAGAACAAAGCCTTCATGATTCAAACACATCCGCGATGGACAAAGGTCTTGACTTTGGCCAACAAACCAGTGCAAATCTTGGATCTTGAGAATGAATCATTCAATGGAAGTAAAAACACTTAATATTTGTTGAGGGTTTTTCGCGTAATTGGCAACCAATTAATTATCTTTGATTAGGTCTCATCATACACCTTTAAACATGCATTCTAAAAGCATAATAAGGCGCGATAAATAAATTAATAATGATATGCGGATGGATATTTAAAACAATTTGTTCCTAGAACAAATCTCTCACTTTCCTCTCTCCTGCTAGCACAAATCTTACTTCTACCCAATTACATAACAATTCTAAAGAAACCTCATTTACATTGAGGGGAATAGGTGAGAAGATAAATACAAAGAGTCAAGAGGTAATAGGCTGGACACACATGTCCAATTTAATAAATTCTACATTTATTACAACAATTTCCAAAATTGCCCTCACCCATCTAATATCCTTCTGATATACATTATTCATACATCACATCCATGTATTCACACAAAGCATGTTATCAATCAATCTAATCCAATTAATTAATCTGAAATTAATGACCATCCAATGTTCAAACAACGATTTGATTTGCGCGAGTCCAACTCGTTTTAAGAATAAGTACTCAAATTACGAATTCTTGAATTATATCAAACTACAATATTAAATCCAATTTATTTTGTATTTAATTCCAAATTAAATAATTACACTTCATTAATGAGCATTTGCGACTTAGATTCTAAATCTAATCTTTACGGGTCTAAAAGCCCAATTAACATCCAATGTCAATTTAATTAAAGTCCAATGGGATTTCAATTAATTTATAAGGCATGGACTTTGGCAACCAAAGCCCAAAAAGGAATCACCCTTTTTCCAAAAATCAATTTAGGCCCATTAGGCCCAATTAAAATATTAAAGGCCCATTTAATCATATTTGGACTTTATGGAAATGGTTTTAGGCCCAATTGGATCCAACCAATTAACCTAAACCAAACTTGGCCCAACCAAGCCCATTAAGCCCAAATACAACTTTAAAAGCCCAATTCCAAATTTAGCCCAACTAATTAAATTACAAAATTCCAAATTTCACAATTCAATTAACTAAAGTGTATAAGCTATAATTAATTACTTAAATCAACATTTCCAAAATACCAATTTACATAATTAATCATGTTTTCTAATTATCAATTCATGTCCAACACAATTGAAGCAAAATCAATCCTCATTCATGCTTTGAAGCTCACAGCAATTTAGGGATTTTAAATCCGATTTCGATTTTAATCCAATTAAATCCTAAATCAATTTATCCCAAGTCTTTCAACTCATCCAATGATCAAAAAACAAAAAATCACCATGACATTAGGGCTTCTTAAACTCTCAGCCAAGCCTAATTTTTTGGGAAAATCTAATCCAATTCAATTTTCATCAAATTGATTATGCATAACTCTAAGTTATCATCATTTAAGCACACTCAATTAAACAATTTCATCAAAACATGCTCAAATCAATTTTACCCAAATTTAAAGTTAAGAACCCTAATTCCAATTTCATGCTTAATCATGGCTCTGATACCATTGTTGGGTTTTCTAGGTAAAACCAAGATCATATTAAGCTATGAAAAATGCGAATACATCAAAGTAAAGTTGCGGAAATACTCACTTTGATCGGCTTTTGGATGCGACGAACACAATAATTTTTCTTCATGACTTTGGGCCAAGCTCCTCCATGGATGATCTTCAAGCTCCAAGCTTTGTGAATGGATTCCATGCTCATAAATGGGTTTCCCTATCACCTTTGTAGGACTCCTTTAGTGTGCTAGCACCTTGGAAATTTTGCAACAAAATTTCCCTTTGCTTTTTTGTTGTTCTCGGCCAAGCCAAGAAATTGAGAGGAAAATGGCACCTAGGCCGTGAGTTAGAGAAGAATGAGAGAAGAAGATTAGTTGGTTTTGTGTATGTGGATTTCAAAAATCTAATACCAAAAAACCAAATTCAAAAAGGTACAAGGCATTAAAGCCTTCCAACAACTCTCATCAATCACAAAAGTGACATGCATCACATCACTCAAAGTTGATGTGACTTACATTACAGGAATGACTAATTGTAGGACACATAAATCGGCGACGCTGTTCTAGGCTCGCAGCCTAGTTGGGAGTACGGAGTAGCCCACAGGGGAACTAAACCGGAGAAATAACATGGAGTCACCACCCGGTGTGAACCGGGAAAATGATTAAGGCCGCACTCACCCCTCGCAAGGGAAGACCTCAAACCGTTGGGTTCGGAATGGTCTCTTACTTATGCCACTTGTAATGATATGATTAGTGCAATACTCTAACCAAGCCTAAGCAACATATATTTCCAAGGATAATCTACTTCTAAGTTCATGCATAAAAAATAAGTTGGAATAACGGCAAGCATATAATTTCATAAATACATTATATTGATAAACACAGAGACACAGATAAACAATCATTGTACAAGCGTGCATACTAAAGAGAGGCAATTAAGTGCATAAATATTGAAGAGAGCTAACTAAACATATGATGGGGAAGGGAATAACTAAGGGAACAAACATGCATGAAACATGATAAAGGAATTTGTCCAGTGTGTGCGCGTTCGTGTAGCATTCGTAAACACGTTCGAACGGTAAATAGAATGAAAACGTTCGAGTAGCATTTTATAACGCGTTCGAATGATAAACAGAATGTTTGTGTTCGTATAGCGTTTGATAATGCTTTCGAACGGGATGAGACCTGATGCATGATACAATAAAATGCATGCGCGTTCGAGTAGCGTTCATAAATGCGTTCGAACGGAAATTAGACAGAATGCATACGTTCATGTAGCATTCGTAAACGCGTTCGAACGGAATAAGTCAGAATGCATGCGTTCGTGTAGCGTTCGTAAATGTGTTTGAACGAGATGAAACAGAATGCGTACGTTCGTGTAGCGTTTGGAAACGCGTTCGAACGAGATTGCCAAAATGGCATCCGAAATGACACAACCACATATATGGATAAACAAATACACAATGTAGGACCTCGTGTGCCCGATGAAACACATTTCACATTCAATCGGGTGCACCTCATCCGGCGCGATTAAAACATCGTGGAAAATGTAGCCTTTTAGGCATTTCCCTCGAATAGAGGACCTTTAATCCACCCTAGTTAGCCCATTCGTACAAGAATGCAATGCATGCGTAAATAAAGAAATGACATGCAAAGGGTAAATGACATAATAAAAGGCGCGACAAAACATCGTGGTAAAGGTAGCCTTCAGGCATTTCCCTCGAATATAGGACCTTTAATCCACCCTAGTTAGCCCATGAGCATTATATTACAATGCATATAAAATAAAGACAACAGTAATATAGAGCCTTGTGTGCTCGATTAAACATATCTCACATTCAATCAAACATACTTCGTCCGGAGCGGCAAAATATCGTGGAAAAGGTAGCCTTTAGGCATTTCCCTCGAATAGAGGACCTTTAATCCACCCTAGTTAGCCCATGCGCACTATACCATCATGCATAAATAAGTAACATGCAGAAAGTAATAGCATACTAACGACTAAATCATGCTTAAGAAATAAATAACATACTAGCAACCCAATCATGCTCGAATACAAGGTTGGATGAAACAAAATGTGTGAATCTCTCAAGTGGTACGTGGCATTATATCCCGAGTGCAAACCGTAATACCGTCCATTCAGATTCGGCTACGGAATTTATGTCCGGGTTTCCATCCGATATACCACAAGAGAGAACACATGTTCCATTCATTCAAGGACCACAACATATATCAACAAACGACTCTCATGCGAAGGAATTCTAATAAACAACAAAAAATAAAGATAAGAATAAATAAGAAGGGTGCCCTCAGGTCTAACCTCTTAGGTCGTCTCTCGAGAGTGCGTTACACAATCGTCGGAAGGGTTGATGCTCCGCAACTCTTCCGATTCACTGGTCCACTGCTCTCGTTCACTGCTTCGCTATTTTGAGCTATCATTTCCTCTGTTTTACTGCTGTTTTGCTATTATTTCTTGCGGTAATTTAAGGGTTTTAAAGTGCAGTTTTTTAGGAGCTGTTTGCGGTAATTGAGTTGTTGTTTGAGGGTAATTTTCGGTGGTTATAGTGCAATTTTAGGGGTGATTTTCGGTGGTGTTATGGTGTAGTTTGGGGATTGTTTCAGTGATGTAAAGGGGAGCGTTTTCGGTCTGGTTATGTGGCAATGTAGGGGGGTTTTGATGTGTGAGTATTCGGTTGCTAGAGAGAGAAGGAGAAGAGGATTATTTTTTTGCTTGTTCTTGTTGTCTTGGGCGTGTGAGCTAGGGTGTGAAAGGTTGGTTTAGGCTTATTTTTATAATGGTTTCTAGGGTTTCTAGGTAAGGAATGGAATCCTAAAAAAAGAGAAGTGTCTTGATTGGTTTATGAAAGGAAAAGATGTGTTTAATTTAGGGAGTGAATATCTTAATTGGTGTTTGATTGGGGAAGGGATATATTCGATTTGTTTTATTTAGGTATGTGAATTATTTAGATTGGAATGTGATTTCTGTAATTTAGGAAGGATATTATTTTAATTTGTGACATGTTTTAAATGTTTTAATTATTTTTGGGTGGGTTTTGGTGGGCTAATTGGGCTTGGGCGTGAGGCTAGCAAAAAAAACCAGAAGTACCGACACCGTTCGAACGCCGATTTTAACGTTACACGAACGCACGCAATCTACTTGACATTCGAACGTGTTCACGAACGCAGCACGAACGAAAGTAGTGAACATGTGAATTAAATCCGATGACATACTTATTCTGAATTTCCCCTTCCGACATTCATTTCCCGTGACTTCCGCAACCTAAAGAGTAGTGCCTCCGTATGAGACTGATCATCGGGACTTATATGAAAAATGCAGTGCCTACAGTCATCCCCACTTTGATGGGACTTGTGCAGTGTGTGACAATGACAATCCTATCAAAGTTGTGCAATGCATTTTTACTTACATGGCTCACCTGCAGCTTCGAGTTGAGTTGATCTGGTGGTTCATTTTCGAATTGTGCTCCATTTTTGGAGTGCCATTTTCGGCATCTATTGTATGTGCTCCATTTTGGAGCACCATTTTCGGCATCTGTTGTGTGTGCTCCATTTTGGAGCGCCATTTTCGACATCTGTCGTGTGTGCTCCATTTTTAGAGCGCCATTTTCGGCATCTGTTGTGTGTGCTCCATTTTGGAGCGCCATTTTCGGCATCTGTTGTGGTCCATTTCTGAACCGTGTTGTGCGAGAATGTGGCTCATTTTTGAACCGTTACTTGATGAGATGGTCTTTTCCGCTACAAACCTACGAATACAAAACAAAAATTGCATGTATGTGATATGTATGCATGTATGCATGGATATGTTTCCTATTCCGATGAGTTAGGCCTTCCTTGGTCCATTTCCGAACCGTGCTCCCTTTTCGGAGTGCCATTTTTGGCGTCTGATGTGATAGTGGTCTATTTCCGAACCGTGCTCCATTTTCGGAGTGCCATTCCCGGCATTCTGATGATGTGTGGGCCTCGACCCTATGACGCATCCCGGAACTAAAACTGCTGATACAGTGGGTCCAAGATCCTGGGACGCATCCCCAAAACTGCAACGGACAACGGGGGCCTCGACCTTGGGACGTATCCCAATACCGCTGACAATGTGGGTCACGACCCTAGGACCCATCCCAAAACTGATGATACAGGGGGCCTCGATCCTGGATGCATCCCGATAACTACAACCAACAACGGGGGCCTCGACCCTGGGACGCATCCCGATAACGTTGACAATATGGGTCACGACCCGGACGCATCCCCAAAACTGTTGATGATGTGGGTCACGCCCGTAGGACGAAACCCCAAAACTGCTGATGATGTGGGTCACGTCCTTGGGATGTATCCCCAAAACTGCTGATGATGTGGGTCACGACCCTGGGATGCATCCCCAAAACTACTGATGATGTAGGCCTCGACCCTGAGACGCATCCCCAAAACTGCTGATGATGTGGGTCACGACCCTGGGACGCATCCCCAAAACTACTGATGATGTGGGTCACGACCCTATGAATCATCCCCAAAACCGATGCTGATGTGGGCCTCGCCCCCGGGACTCATCCCTAAAACTGATGCGGATGTGGGCCTCGCCCCTAAACTGATGCTGATGTGGGCCTCGACCCTGTGACTCATCCCCAAACTGATGCTGATGTGGGCCTCGACCCTGGGACTCATCCCCAAATTGATGATGATGTGGGTGTGGGCCTCGCCCCTAAACTGATGCTGATGTGGGCCTCGACCCTGGTACTCATCCCCAAACTGATGCTGATGTGGACATTGGCCCACAGACTGATACTGATGTGGGCCTCGCCCCCAAACTGATATTGATGCGTTGTTGCTTCTGGTTGGCATGCATTTGCCGCTTTCTTCTTTTCTTCTTTGAAACCTGTGAATACAAAACAAAACAAAACACAAAAAAAAAATACATATACGTTATATGTATGCATGCATGCTTGAATTCCTTATCCCGTTGGGTTAGGTCTTCTATCAGGTCTTCTCTTTCTCAAGCAAAATACTATTTCAATATGTCTACGTTGATCGGCTCGGTGAACTCGTTCCCTTCCAGATCTGACAGTCTCATTGCCCCATTTCCCATTACTTTCTGCACTATGTAAGGTCCTTCCCAGTTAGGTCTGAACTTTCCTCTTGGGTCTGTCGTCGACGGCCTCGACTGCTTAAGTACCAAATCACCATTTCTAATCTTAGTATGACGCACCTTCTTGTTGAATGCTCGGGCTAGTCTCTTCTTATATATCTGCATGTGATGCAAGGACTTCATCCTCTTTTCATCCAGTAGTGCTAACTGTTCAAATCTCTGTGCGGCCCATTCTTGTTCAGGTAACTCTGTTTCTGCTAATACCCTCAAGGACTATATCTCAACTTCTACTGGCAGTACTGCTTCCATTCCATAGACCAAAGAGTAAGGCGTGGCTCATGTGGCTGTTCTTACTGATGTTCTGTACCCCCACAGGGCATATGGTAGTTTGTTGGCCCAATCTTTACAGTTTTCTGTCATCTTGGCTAATATCTTCTTTATTGTCTTGTTGGCTGCCTCGACTGCCCCATTTGCTTGTGGCCGGTAAGGTGACGACTTGTGATGTCCTATCCCATATCTATGTAGCATTGCCTTCATTTCCCCTTGAAACTGAACTCCGTTATCTGTCACTATATGATGCGACATCTCATATCGACATATGATGTTCCGAGCTATGAACTTTGCCATCTGCTTTGCTGTGACGTTACGAAATGACTCGGCTTCCACCCATTTTGAGAAGTAGTCCACTGCCACTACTATGAAACGATGTCCATTCGATGCATTCGGTCGAATCTCCCCGATCATATCAATTCCCCAGGCTGAGAAAGGCCATGGCTCTAATAGCCCGTGTAACTCTGTGTGAGGCAGATGGTTCAAATTACAGTATGCTTGACAATAATGACAATGTTTTACCAGTTTTGCACAGTGTGTCTCCATGGTCAACCAGTAGAAGCCTTGTCTTACAATCTTACGAGACAAGTTCAACCCATTCATGTGTGGTCCACATACCCCGGCATGTACTTCTTCCATTGTCTTCTGAGCTTCTTCTTTTCTCAAACACTTCAGCTGAACGCCATTTGCCTGTCTCTTGTACAATTCTCCTTTCAAGACCACATACTGAGAAGCCAACTTCTGAATAGCTATTCTATCTTTTCTACTTGCTTCTTCTGGGAGTTCTATGAGTTCCAGGTATTGCTGAATATAATGGTACCAAGGTTTTCCGTCGTCGACCTCCTCTTCCAAAACTCTTTCTATCTCATAAACGGGTCTGCTTGCTGTTGTCAGTACCAGTGGTTTCATCACTAACTTCTCTGGATTTTCCCAAGTCGCTGCAAGTGTAGCTAATGCGTCTGCCATCTGATTCTCTTCTCACGGCAAGTGCTGAAACTTACAATCGGGGATAGCCTGTGCCAACTTTCTGAGGTGAAAAAGGTAAGGTTTCAACCATTCTTCCTTCAATTCCCATTCTCTCTGCATTTGTCGAACTACCAACATCGAATCTCCGTAGACCTCCACGCTCTCAGCCTTCAAGGTTATCAATGCAGTCAATCCAAAAGCACATGATTTATCTCGTCCATGTTGTTAGTTACTCTGAACGTCAACCTTTTGGCCATAGGCAAGGTTTCTCCCTCGTGGGTCACCATCACGATCCCAATTCCGGATCCTTTGTAATTCACTGCGCCGTCGAAATACATCTTCCATCCTGAACTGTTATTGCTTGGATCTCTTCATCTGGGAATTCAAAATTGTACTGATCCCCTTCAATAGGTTGCAATGCCAGGAACTCTGCTACCGCTCGCCCCTTGATTACTTTGGAGGTGAGATACTCAATGTCAAACTGAGTCAGCAACACTAACCATCTGCCCAACTTCCCCACTAGCGAAGGCACTAAATGTAGATACTTCAAGGGATTTTCTTTGGCTACTACCTGGATCTTGTAAGACTGGAAGTAATGCCGCATTTTTCTGGACGCCTATACCACTGCCAAACAGATCTTCTCTACTTCTTGATAGCGGGCTTCGTAGGGAAGCATCTTCTTACTGAGATAGTAGACTGTATTCTCTACCCCTGTCTCACCTGCTTGTACCATCATTGCCCCCATTGCTTCTGATTCTATGGCCAAATACAATATCAAGGGTCTGCCCGGTCTCGGAGGTTTAATACATGAGGCTTTACCAAGTATTCTCTGATCTTGTCGAAGGCTGCTTGACATTGCTCATCCCATTTCACTGGTTGGTCTTTTCTCAGCAGTTTGAAGATAGGTTCACATACTGACGTCAACTTGGCGATGAACCGACTGATATACTGAATTTTCCCGAGGAATGCTCTAACTTCCTTCTCAGTCTTCGGTGCTGGCATCTCTGTGATAGCTTTGATTTTCTCAGAGTCTACCTCTATTCCTCCCATTCCCACTGTATGTCCCAGCAACTTTCCTGATGTTACCACAAACACATATTTCTTGGGATTCAACCGCAAGTTGTATTTGTCAACTCTCTGAAGGAACTTCTCCAGTGCTTCTATATGCCCAATTCTTGTCTCTGATTTCACCATCATATCATCCACATATACTTTAATCTCTTTGTGCATCAAGTCGTGGAATAGTATAGTGGCCATTCGCTGATAAGTAGCTCCTGCATTCTTGAGCCCAAATGACATTACCTTGTAACAATATGTGCCCTACTCGGTGACAAAGGCAGTCTTGTGTTTGTCTTCTTCAGCCATGAGAACCTGATTGTATCCTGAAAACCCATCTGGAAATGAATACATGGCAGATAAAGCCGCACTGTCAACTAGCACATCTATATGAGGTAGAGGAAAATCATCTTTCGGGCAAGCCTTGTTAAGATCTTAGTAATCCAAACACATTCTGACCTTCCCGTCTTTCTTCGGCACCGGCACAATATTTGCCAACCACTCAGGATACTTCACCACTTCCAGGAAGCCCACATCTATATTTCTTGACTTCCTCTCTGACTTTCTCGGCCCACTCAGGTCTCATCCGTCGAAGTTTCTGTTTCACTGGCTTCATATTTGGATAAGTTGGTATTGTATGCTGGGCGATGCTTCTGTCTACTCCAGGCATGTCCTCATAGGACCAAACAAACACTTTGGCATATTTGGCTAATATTTCTTCTAACTTTTCCCGCTCCTCAAAGGTAACCTCACTTGCAATTAGAATTTCCCTAGGGCTCTCAGGTGTACCAAGGTTAAATGCATTTGTTCTGGTTGAGCTGATATCAAATATACTCAAGTCGTGCAAATTGAAAGGGAGAGACTCAGACGAGTAAGCAAAAAGATTGTCTTTATTGCTAGCAGATGCATGAATACATTCAAATAAATCAGATAGATAAATATCTTCATCCTCCACAGATGCTTCATCTCCCACAGTTGGGTCTTCCTCCTTTTCCTCGAGGGTCAGGTTCTCCAAATTCATCAGCTCTTCCTCTCATTTATCTTCTTCCTTCTTCGCAATTTCTGATGCCAGTGACTTCTCACTTATCACCTCCTGAAAGATCTCAAACCCGGGTACCACAATTCCATTGACTTCTACCGGTTCAGGTTCTCCCTGATATAACGCTGCCTTCACAAAGCATTCCATCAGCTTCAACCCTTTCTTCTTGGCTTTTGGCTTATCCTCATCAGACATGTATCCCAACCCTCTCCGGGTAGTCTGTCCCTTAAAGTTTGGCAATTGTTGAACCTTACCTGGCTCGAACTTCATCTTCTCCATGATCCTAGCCACCTTAGGATCCACCCACTCCTCAAAAGTTACCGACACTTGGAACTTTGTGAAAGGTTGTATTTCCAAAGCGGCCACAGCACTGTCTACCTCAACTCGGATGGTGACAATCTCTCCCCCGTATGGAAACTTAATAACCTGATGCAGAGTGGAGGGCACGCCCCAAAGCTTGTGGAACCACGGCCTTCCCAATAACAAAGCAAAAGTGGCCGGGATATCCAGCACTGTGAACTCAACCTCATCCTCAATCGGGCCAACCTTGACTACTACGGCAAAGGTACCCTCAACTCCTCGCTTGCTATCATCATAAGCTTTGATAGTCATATTGGAGGGATCCATATACGTTGCCTTTATTCCCAACCTTGCCAAAATCTTTAATCGGCAAACATTGATAGATGAGCCATCATCTATCATTACACAAGATGTCTTCTTGCCTCTCACTTCAGCCCTGATAAATAGTGTCTTGTTATGATTTCTTCACTCTGCCGGGAGTTTTTCCTCAGAAAAAGTTATTTCCTGCAGGGTTTCCGTCATGTACTGATCCTATAAACATTGCAGGATTAGCACCCACTGGTACTATTATTTTGCTCAAGGCTTCAACCATAGCACGCATGTGCTCCTGTGACAAACACAACAATTCCCAGATGATGACCTGTGCCCGTGTCTTCTTTCGCTGGCGCAGCACTGTATCCCCTTCAGTATTATCCATATTTTCTGTCACTTCCCTCCCTTCTGTCAACACTTCTTTACCCTTCTCAGCCGTATCACTGTTAAAACGCCCGCTGCGTGTCATTCCTCTTACCACCTCTTCATCACTACTGGAGAAATCTTCCCATAAATTATTCCCCTGTTCTGTTTCATCCTCGCTGCTGTTATCCCAAATTCCCAGGCAGAAGGCTTGGTGGTCAAAGGATTTGAGGACAAGGCTTTCGTGTAGGCCAGAGTTTATCATATAGGTTGGTGGTGGGACAGAGTGGTAATTCGGCAGGGGGTTTTTGTGTGTGTTAGGCTGTTCTTTTTCAGAGTTGGGTATTTTTTGGGAGTCTATAAGGTCCTGAATTTCATGGCGGAGGCGGGCAAAATTGTCAGTGTCATGGCCCTTCTGTTGATGGAAATGGCAATAGTGGTTTATGTTGGACAATTATGACCCATAGCGTCACTATTTGTACAGATCATGGTGTTGTTGTATAAATTAACTATGTGACAATGAGATTGCACTCTTATCATTTGTGATTAGATCACCTAGATGTATAAATGATCAGAGGTCCCTATGATTTGTTCCTGGATTGAGAATGATATGAGACAGTATCAGTCCACGAATGATAAATCATTCAATATCCCTAGTCAAGTATTATCGAGATTGGACATCGATAAATACGTAAAAGACTAGTATTACACGTGTGCGCATTGTGAGGGCACAACGGCATAGTTCTCATATATTAGTAGGTATAGATACTCATGTAAGTGTAATAGGAGGTTGTGTTTTTTTACCGATGGTACGGGAAACAGGTTCGCTCTGGATAGACCCCCTCGGAATTCCATTGGTAGTATGACTATGTGTCTATGGAAATCCGAAATCAGGGTAGGTGTATTTGGTCTTAACCTGAGACTTGCACCGCTAATACTTGCGACAATCAATATACTTTGGTTGCGGTCGTCCAGGGCTTTAATAGGTTCTGTGTACGCCAATGCTAGGTATATTGAGAATCGTAGTGTGTTAGGTGTGATGTCAAGACGGAAGTATCATTTCAGTCATATAGAGATGATTGTCACGTAGGATACGGTACTAGTACTCTTAAGTACTGGAGTCATCGGGATAAAATGACAAGGTCATGTTTATCCGATTATAGAGACTAGTTACCAGACATCCGACATGTGCTTCGTACGGGGCAGACACAATTCCAGCCCCAGGCCTAGCACGTGATCATCAGATACTGGAAGACATACACAATACTACGTATACTAAACCTGATATAGATCCTTTATTCCTGTAAGGATATTTCTGGAGAATTGGGTAGGCATGCCGCTTTGCTAGAAGCCAACCTTGTCTTGTAAATCGTTATAAACGTAGTACGAGGTACTTACGTGTTCGGATAGTCCGACGACCGAATTTACTGCCAACATATCCGGGGATCTCATGGGTCGCTTCCCAAAGATTCACCGATGACGTATGACTCGCACTCTAATTAATCTGGGATTAATTAGAAGAGAGAGAAAATTAATCTGGGATTAATTGTGGAGATATTTTATCTGGGATAAAATATCAATTAAAAGAGAGATAACGATTAATTTGGAATTAATCGGTTAAATTAATATATTCGATATATTAATCGAAATTGGATTTCGACGCGGAATTAAAATTAGATTTTAATTCGGGCGAACGAATTAATTTAGAATTAATTCGTTAGCGATGTGAATAGTGATTTCGCTAGGCATAATCATTTAATTACGACTCAACGAAAAATTCGTTAATTTGGAATTAGCGAACCCGAGCTTGGGATTGTTTACGAGCGCATTCGCATTTTGAATTCGAGTGCGGCACACAAGTCAAATCAAGCGTCAAATCGCTAGTCGCATCTAGTGTCACATCGAGCGTCAAATCATGTCACTTTGAGTGATGTGACCATTGATGGATTGATGTGACTTGATAGAAGTGGTTGGAAAGCTTTTGAAAGCTTGAGTGACATTTATTGTTATTTTAATCATTTGTATATGTTTTATTTTGATTTTTGAAATCAAAAGAAAGTGTATTAGACACACTTAATACATTACAACACACTTCACTCATTCTCTCTCCAAGGCTCACGAATTTGGAGCCATTTCTTCTCCTCTCTCTCTCGGCATTCACTACCATTTTCTTCACTGGTTTGCTGGGCAAAACGTGAATGAAGGGAAGCTTAGAGTCACAATTTTGTGGTAAAATCGGGAGTGCTAGCACACTACGAAGACATGTGAAGGTGATAGGGAAGTCCACCCATGAGCCGGGAATCGTTTGACAAAGCTAGGAGATTGGAAGATGATCCAAAAACCGAAAATGGTGGAGCTCAAAAAAAAAAAACCTCACTGCCGTGAGCTGTGACAGTGAGCAAGAAAAGTTTTTGTTCGTCAAAGCGTCGCTCAACCGATCGATGTGAGTATTCCGCAACTTCGTTGATTTGTATTCGCACTTATTTCATGCTTGTTTATGATCTTTGGACCTTAGATAAAACCAACAATGGCATCAAGAGCAAGGTTAAAGCATGAAATTTGACTTAGGGTTAAAATTTGGGTAAAATGATTTTGAGCATGATTTTGTGAAATTGGATGAATGAATATGCTTAAATGTGTTTTAATTTAAGATTGATTGGATCAATTTGATCAAATGTTTTTGGAACAAATTTGCCCAAAATATTAGGCTTGGCCGAATACACTAGCCCTAAATGTCTTGGTGATTTTTTGATTTTGATTCATTGGATGAGTTGGAATTATTCGGGATGTTGAATTAATGTCGATTGACGATTTAATTGGATTGAAACCTAATCGGACACAAATTGCCCTACATTGCCGAGACATTAGAAGCATGAATTGGGTTTGATTTTTGATAAAAATGTTGGACATGTTTTGTTATTGATGGCATGATTAATTAGTACTAATTTGGTGTTTTGGAAATATTGATTTGGGTGATTAATTATGTTAATACACTTTAGTTTAATTAAACATTAAATTTGGAATTTTTGTGTTTGGTTAAATGGGCTTAAAATTAGATTTGGGCCTTTAAAGTTGTTATTTGGCTTATTGGGCTTGGTTGTACCAAGTTGGGTTTAGGCTAAATTGGTTGGATCCAATTGGGCCCAATACCGCTTCCATAAAGCCCAAATGCGACTATTGGACCTTTAAAATTTAATTGGGCCTAATGGGCCAAAATTGATTTATGGGCTTATGGGGTAATTCCCGGATTGGATTTTGGTTATTCGGTTTAACCCCGAGTTGACCAAAGTCCACGCCTTAAGAAATTAATTAAAAGCCCATGGACTTTAATTAAATTGACGTTGGAGTTAATCGGGCTTTGAGACCCGTACGATTAAATTTGGATTTAAGTCGTAAAAGGTTTATTATTAAGTGTAATGTTTAATTTGGAATTAATAAGAGAGTTAATATTAAATACATATTAACTTGAATTAATGAATGTATTTAATTTAATTCGAGAATTCGTACTTTGAGTACTTATTCGCAAAACGAGTTTGACTCGAGCAAAACAAATCGTTGGTTTGAACATTGGATGGTCACTAATTATCAGATTAATTATTTGATTAGATTGATGTAACATGCTTGTGTGAATACATGGTTGCGATGCAAGAATAATGTATATCGTAGATATTAGATGGGTGGGACAATTTAGAGATTGTTGTAATAAATTTGATTTATTAATTGGACCTGCGTGTCCAGCCTTATTACCTCCTTATTCTTTGTATTCTCTTCTCACCTATTCCCCTCAATGTAAATGAGGTTTCTTTAAAAGTGTAGTGTAATGGGTAGAAGTAATATATGTGCTAGCGGGAGAGAGAAAGGGAGAGATTTGATCTAGGATCAATGTGTAAAGTATCCATCTGCATATCATTATTATTTATTCATATGCGCTTTATTATGTGTTTAGAATGCATGTTTAAGGGTTTATGATGATGAGACCTTAACAAGAGAATAAATTGGGTTTCCAGTTTGCACTCGAAAAACCCTCGCACAAATATTAAGCGTCTTTCCTTCCATTGAGTGATTCTCACGCAAATCCGAGACTGGCATTGGCTTATTGGCCAAAGTCAAGGCCTTTGTCCGTCGAGGATGTGTTTGAATCACGAAGGCTTTGTTCCATATTGGTGTCTTGTCCAAGTTGTGGTTTGTTGGCCAAAGTCAAGACCACTCTTCTTGCCATCGACATTGATTACGAAGCTTTCCATGGTCAATGGGTCGCGCTTAACTGGGATCACTAAGTTTGTTGTGCCAAAGCCAAGGCTTAGTTGAATGCAGAGGAAAAATGTTAGGTAATACATTGGATGTATTGGCATATAGAAGATATATGTTTCGGACTTGGATGTCCCCCTACCGGATCTAGGAATTGGATTGGATCCAATCGATCTTAGAGATCTACCTAGTTAATTATCATACATTTGTTGGCCAAAGTCAGATTGTGTGATATTTAACGGGATCCTAGCCCACTAGGAAACACAGTTTCCCGAGTACTCAACAGAGGGTTAGAGGCTCGCCGAAAAATAGTGGGAGCAAGAAATGAATTTGCAATATTCGTTTAATTACTTGCCATACGCGCTCAACAAAAATATCATTCGTCAAATAAATTAAAATTATAGTTGGACTAATATTTAAACGTTGTTTTAATTAATAGTTTGACTATATTCAGACAATTACAATTATAGTTGATTAAATAGTTAGACTATAATAATCATTATAATAATAGTCCAAAATCGTTGATTAAATAGTTGGACTATTAGAATCAAGATTAAATTGAAAGATTGACATTTAAAACATAATCCTAGGGAAAATGTATTTAAATAAATGGTTTAATTTTCAAATTGGGAATAAAGTTTCAAGATGGTCCTGGAAAATAATAAGTTACTTTATTTGATAAAATAACATTATGCCTAAGCCCGGAGTTAGAAAATAGTAGAGCATAATCTTTGGAAGATTTATGTGATGATTTTTAACTGAAGTGCTTAATCCATAAGCTTGTCGCAGTAGACTCCTTAATTTCTTTATCAGAACTAAGGTTAGATCCTTAAAGTATGATATTGAAATTGAAGGATCTTCATAATCTATACTTAGATTTTAGAAAATTGCAATAAAAAACTCTTGGAGAGTTAAGGACTATTCTCAAGGAGATAAAGTCAAACGTTACAATTAGGCAAGTAGCGCAAGGCGCACCTTACTTTCGATATTCTAGAAACCCGAGGCTTGGCCAAAGGCTTCTGGAGTGTTTTAAAATGGGCAAAGCAAAATCATTATAATCTTTAGAAAGATAAAGGACATATCCCAAATATGTGCCTAAATGTGGCAAACGGGATCGCAGAAGCGTGACTGCGTTTGGACAAAGCAGACATGAAGGAATTGAAGACGAGCAAGGCTTTGACTTCAAATATGTTTTTCAAGATTATGTTCACTACTAGTATTGAAATTGGATTTTAAATACTTAGTGTGGTACATAAATATATTGATGTTCAGAATCTGTTATGAACAGGATACTGACTTCATTGAGATTAATCTTCTGCGAATCGAAACGGGACAAAGTCGTTGTTTCAACCGTAGATACCTATTTAAGGAACTACCCTTCGGTGTGTACCTAAATTAGGAAACTGTTATAATGTAACTAGTTTGACTAGAAACATTATCTTATATCAGTGTTTAACCTGTTGCGGGTAACCTTTATATTCTAGAACACTAAAGTGTTTTATTATATAAAGATGATATTGAGATAAACACATTAGATGTGAATGACAACAGAATTTATATTTTGAATATAAATAAATCTCAAACATATAAAATGACAAACAAATAGCTCAAACTGATTTGATCAGATGAAACATATTGTGGCATTGTTGTCTGGGACACAATAAAAAGAATCGTATATCCACACTTTTGAAGAGTGGGTACTAGGACTGATTTGATCCTATTCAAATAAAGTCTACGAATCTAGTTTATTGGGCAAAGTGCCTAAAACACATTTACTTGGTAAAAGTGTAAATGCCACCGATCTGTTAGCCCTAGTTCATAGTGAAGCAAGTGGGCCATGTCTAGCTAGGCTAGAGGTGGATATGAATATTTCGTGACCTTTACGGATGTGGCATCGCGTTATGGTTATGTGTTTCTTTTGAAGACACAAATCGAAAACTTTTAAAGTTTCGACACGAAATAGACAAACAGATCGGCTAAAGTATTAACCGTCACGGAAGACCGTAATGGAAAATACTTAAGCAATAAGTTTCTAATATACTTGAAAGAGTATAGTATTCTTTCAAATGAGGACTCCTCCCGGAACACGTCAGTTTGACGGTGTGTCCGAACTGAGTAAACCGAATTTTGTTGGACATGATAAGGTTAATCATGAGTCGCTCTGAGCTACCATTTCCTTCAACGGATAAGCATAAACAGTGCAAGAACTTATTTGAATAAGGTTCCATAAAATCTGTTTGACAGATTTCATATTAGATATGAACAGGAAAGAAACCGGTTTTCTCATTCCTGATAATTTGGGAATGCTAGGCATATGTTTGGATGATACCAAACTAAAACCCAAATTGGATAAGTGCCAAATGTAGGTTATCCTAGGGATACCATAAGTATAGTACTTATACAACTCACAAGAGAACAATTAGATTGTTGCTCACCATGTGGTTTTCCTAAGAGAAATACCGATATGCAGTGGTAAGTGGGAGGATAGTAAAACTCGATGAAAATCGGAGTATACTATTCCAGGCACCAAATCCTAATGGAACACAAATAGTTCATCAAGGATGAAACTATACCATTAATCTTCGAATACACAAGAACCACGTATGTCGGAGAGATTCAGAAAAACAACCTGGGGTATGGGTTTCTGATCTCACCTCATAAAGATGTCATCTTTTGAGGTATACCAACTGACTACGTATGAGGAAGTGATACAAGGTATCGACTCCCTATTATGGCAAAGTGCCATGACATCCGAAATGGATTCCATGTATATCAACTATTTTGGATACTAGTTGATGTACCGCAAGGCATTGTGCCTATTGGTACTATATAAGTCTTCAAGGAAGACATACATGGAAGGAAACATACCAACGTACTAAGCTAGGCTTTTAGCGGAAAGGTATCGTTATCAACATTGTGTTGATTACGATTCAACTTTTACCTGTTGCCACGGTAAATCCATTTGGATAATGCTTGCTAAAGCTGCATGTTTCATTTATGAAATATGTCAGCTTAACGGGAAAATCGCTTTCCTGAAAAGGAAACTTTTGGAGGATGTTTACAACATCCTGTCGGTTTTGTCGTACCATAACAAGCAAACAAGGTTGCAGGTTATTCGATCCATGTTTGGATTGAAGCAAGCATAGGTTCTTGGAATTATCGTTTTGATGTAATCATAATGTTTATGATTTAATTCAATGAAAATGATTCTTGTGTATATAAGAAGGTTAGTGGGAGCGCACTGACAGTGGCTGTCCTATAAATAATGATAATATGTCATTTCTTGGAAATGATATTCCCATAAATATAATCGGAAAGCTTGGCTTTCATAAAAACTCTCCGAGAACCGTACATTGAAAAATGTACGCGACCTGGTGTCTCATACGCTTTGAGCATATAGATTCACAAACAGGCCAATCCAGTGATAGTCACTGGATTGATGTTAAGAACATCCGTTAGTATCTTAGAGAACTAAGGATTTGTCTTAAACTATGGAGATGGAGAACTTGAAGTGACTAGGATCACTGTAGCAAGTTTCCTAAACTGATAAAGACGATAAGTCGCAAACGGTACTATACAGTTTGAATAACGGAACAGTGAGCTGGAAATCTTCCAAGCAAGATACTGTTACCGAATAAACAACAAATGCGGTAAATTGCTGCAGCTGAGTCGGTAATTGAAGCCATTTGGGTCGATAACAAATCTAATTAGATTAGATATAATTATGTTAGCAGCTGAGCTAGGCGTCAGCACAGGCTAAAAATTAATGGTCTCATCAACGATCCAGATACATACTTCGATATTCATCTGATTCGTTCGGATCATACATCGTGGCGATGTGATGATCGTATAAATACATCATATGATAATCATGTAAATCCGTTGACGAAAGTCTTTTCTCAGCAGTTTGAGCCAACCGTACATAGTTCGGGTGTAAGACACTCAAGTGACTGGCTATAGGCCAAGTGGGAGATTGTTGGACATTATGACCCATAGCGTCACTATTTGTACAGATCATGGTGTTGTTGTACAAATTAACTATGTGACAAAGGAGATTGCACTCTTATCATTTGTGATTAGATCACCTAGATGTATAAATGATGAGAGGTCCCTATGATTTGTTCCTGGATTGAGAATGATATGAGACAGTATCAGTCCACGAAGGATAAATCATTAAATATCCCTAGTCAGAGTATTATCGAGATTGGACATCGATAAATAATAAAAGACTAGTATTACACTTGTGCGCGTTGTGAGGGCACAACGAAATAGTTCTCATATATTTGGGTATAGGATACTCATGCAAGTGTAATAGGAGGTTGTGTTTTACCGATGGTATGGGAAACAGCTCGCTCTGGATAGACCCCCTCAGAATTCCATTGGTAGTATGACTATGTGTCTATGGAAGTCCGAAATCAGGGTAGGTGTATTTGGTCTTAACCTGAGACTTGCACCGCTAATACTTGCGACAATCAATATACTTTGATTGCGGTCGTCGAGGGCTTTAACAGGTTCTGTGTACGCCAATGCTGGGTATATTGAGAATCGTAGTGTGTTAGGTGTGATGTCAAGACGAAAGTATCACTCAGTCATATGGAGATGATGGTCATGTAGGATACGGTACTAGTACTTTAATACTGTGCAGTCATCGGGATAAAATGACAAGGTCATGTTTATCCGATTATTGAGACTAGTTACCAGACATCTGACATGTGCTTCGTACGGGGCACACAATTCCAGCCCCAGGCCTAGCACGTGATCATCCGATACTGGAAGACATACACAATACTACGTATACTACGCCTGATATAGATCCTTTATTCCTGTAAGGATATTTCTGGAGAATTGGGTAGGCATGGCGCTTTGCTAGAAGCCAACCTTGTCTTGTAAATCAGTATAAACGTAGTACGAGGTACTTACGTGTTCGGATAGTCCGACGACCGAATTTACTGCCAACATATCCGGGGATCTCATGGGTCGCTTCCCAAAGATTCACCGATGACGTATGACTCGCACTCTAAATTAATATGGGATTAATTAGAAGAGAGAGAAAATTAATATGGGATTAATTATCGAGATATTTTATCTGGGATAAATATCATTAAAGAGAGATAACGATTAATTTGGAATTAATCGATTAAATTAATATATTCGATATATTAATCGAAATTGGATTTCGACGCGGAATTAAAATTAGATTTTAATTCGGCGAACGAATTAATTTAGAATTAATTCGTTAGCGATGTGAATAGTGATTTCGCTAGGCATAATCATTTAATTACGACGCAACAAAAAATTCGTTAATTTGGAATTAGCGAACCCGAGCTCGGGATTATTTGCGAGCGCATTCGCATTTTGAATTCGAGTGCGGCACGCAAGTCAAATCAAGCGTCAAATCGCTAGTCGCATCTTGCGTCAAATCATGTCCCTTTGAGTGATGTGACCATTGATTGATGTGACTTGATAGAAGTGGTTGGAAAGCTTTTGAAAGCTTGAGTGACATTTATTGTTATTTTTAATCATTTATATATGTTTTATTTTGATTTTTGAATCAAAAGAAAGTGTATTAGATACACTTAATACATTACAACACACTTCACTCATTCTCTCTCCAAGGCTCACGAATTTGGAGCCATTCTTCTCCTCCCTCTCTCTCGGCATTCACTACCATTTCTTCACTGGTTTGCTGGGCAAAACATGTATGAAGGGAAGCTTAGAGTCGCGATTTTATGGCAAAATAGGGAGTGCTAGCACACTACGAAGACATGCGAAGGTGATAGGGAAGTCCACCCATGAGCCGGGAATCGTTTGACAAAGCTTGGAGCTTGGAAGATGATCCAAAAACCGAAAATGGTGGAGCTCAAAAAAAAAACCTCACTGCCGTGAGCTGTGACAGTGAGCAAGAAAAGTTTTTGTTCGTCAAAGCGTCGCTCAACCGATCGATGTGAGTATTCCGCAACTTCGTTGATTTGCATTCGCACTTATTTCATGCTTGTTTATGATCTTGGGACCTTAGCTAAAACCAACAGTTTAGGTTGAGATGCGGTGGTGGTGGGTGTGGAAGTTGTTTGGTCTCTAGGGGTTTCAGAAGTCCATGTCCCATTAATTTCTCCAATACCCTAGACAATGGTCTACCCAGGTTGGAGAAACGCCGGTTCCGGATAGAGCAATCTCAGCAGTAACCGCTTGGTACCTGATGGTCCCCCAATGGGCCTCCTATTCAGGCTATAGAACTTTCCGTTCTCAGCCTCTTCTTCTTCAATATCCATGACAGTTTCCCTCAACTGTCGAAATCAGTAATCATTGAGGTCATTCTCTTCAGCTTTCATAAATTGAGGGCTTAGTCCCTTGATAATCATCTTTATCTGGTCCTTCTCTGAGGGCCGAGTCTGCTTTTTCAAGAGCTGACTCCTCCAACGGTCTATATATTCTTTGAAAATTTCCTCCGGTTTCTGCTTGGTGTTCCCCAAATCGCGGGTGACAAATCAATCTCCAAGTTGTAACATATTGTTTCAGAAAAGCTTCTGCCAGTTCTCTCTAATCCTCATTGATCTTCCTCTCTAGCCTGTGGTACCATACTACGGGCGCCCCCTCGAGCGACATCCCAAACATTTTCTGCACCTGACGCTTCGATAAACCCACTGAACTCATAACTGAAACATACTGACGGAGATAGACCCTCGGTCCCCGTTCCCATTAAACTTGGCTATATCCGGCATTTTAAACTGAGCGGGCAACTGTTCCTCAAACGTCATTGCCTCATATTGCAACATGTCTTCGTGTTTGCCCCTCATCTTACGGGTAACCGACTTTACCTGATCTCGGAGTTTTTGCAGTTCAGTTTGAGACCCTGCCCTTTTCCCCGCAACATATTCGGCCATATCATCATCAAAACCGGGGATATCATCATTCAATCTAGTCGGAGGGTCTTCACACCTCTCATTCTCACAGTTTCCTCCAGCGCCGGGCACAGCCATATTGGCCTAGCGGCAGTCAAGGCTTGCAACTGTTCAATAATCTTGGTGAGATGGTTTCCAACTGATCCATACGAGATACCTCGTTCTCTGATTCACTCATGTTTGCTACTGGCCTTTTGATAAGTCTTCCCTTTTTTCTAACCCAATGAAAATCTATGGTGTCTTTTAAAATTCTCAGTCAGCATGTATGCGTGCAATGCATGGAATACATATGTCGGCCTCTTGTCATTTTAAAGCTTCAATCATATTATTGCGAGGTGCAAACTTGTCCCAGTTGAAAAGGCCCAACAGGTTTACACCGTTGCAATAACATGGTTAAACAACTTCAAATGATAAGGGGCCCAAACACAGGATGGCCCATCGGCATTTTAGAAACTTTTGGCCCAATTGTCATAGGATACGAACTCGTCCCAGTTTAAATGGCCCAACAAGTTCGCATTTCTGACAAGAAGTCCAACTGCATCCAAATGAGGATGGTCCCCAAATACAAGCATAAAGAGATAATTCAAGCATAAAGCAATAATTTCTACAGTACGGCCCATCGACATTTCAGAAGCTTTTGGCCCAATTGTCATAGGATACGAACTCGTCCCAGTTTAAATGGCCCAACAAGTTCGCATATCTGACAAGAAGTCCAACTGCATCCAAATGAGGATGGTCCCCAAATACAAGCATAAATAGATAATTCAAGCATAAAGCAATAATTTCTACAATGCGGCCCATCGACATTTCAGAAGCTTTTGGCCCAATTGTCATAGGATATGAACTCGTCCCAGTTTAAATGGCCCAACAAGTTTGCATTTCTGACAAGAAGTCCAACTGCATCCAAATGAGGATGGTCCCCAACATACAAGCATAAATAGATAATTCAAGCATAAAGCATAATTTCTACAGTGTGGCCCATCGACATTCCAGAAGCTTTTGGCCCAATTTTCATAGGATATGCACTCGTCCCAGTTTAAATGGCCCAACAAGTTCGCATTTCTGACAAGAAGTCCAACTGCATCCAAATGAGGATGGTCCACAAGCACAAGGAAATAGTTGCTATAGGTCATACAACTCCGGTCTACGTGTGGGTTTGCGGGAGTGTAGACAAAGGCTCTCGTTGACGAAGGATTGCCCACTCAAGGGTTCAAGCGACCAAGTGAGCTCACCTTTTTATACCTTACGGTACGTGCCAACGAGTTATGGTGTGTGACTGACTGTCAAATGGATTTCCCGTTGTAGATTCCCAAAGGGGGGGTGAAGCAAACTCTCTTAAATACCCAAGCCTCTTAGGCTCTTATCGCTTGGTGACATGAATAAACAACGAGTCCTCCAAATTAGTCCATCACAGTAGGCTACGAGTATATGATTACCTAGGTGCCTTCACAACTTTTCCTTATATAAAGGTAATGAATGAGGGAAGACACCAAACCATTACCTAGCCTTAAAAAGTGCCTTCGATTACCCTTTTCAAACCCACGGTTAATTAAAGCACAAATCACAAACATTACAAGATATTATTTCGGGGCCAATTCTATATCCCCAGTGGAGTCGCCAGACTGTAGGACACAGAAATCGGCGACGCTGTTCTAGGCTCGTGGCCTAGTTGGGAGTACAGAGTAGCCCACAGGGGAACTAAACCGGAGAAATAACATGGAGTCGCCACCCGGTGTGAACTGGGAAAATGATTTAAGGCTGCACTCACCCCTCGCAAGGGAAGACCTCAAACCGTTGTGTTCGGAATGATCCCTTACATATGCCACTTGTAATGATATAATTTGTGCAATAATCTAACCAAGCCTAAGCAATATATATTTCCAAGGATAATCTACTTGTAAGTTCATGCATAAAAAATAAGTTGGAATAACGGCAAGCATATAATTTCATAAACACATTATATTGATAAACACATAGACGCAAATAAACAATCATTGTACAAGCGTGCATACTAAAGAGAGGCAATTAAGTGCATAAATATTGAAGAGAACTAACTAAACATATGATGGGGAAGGGAATGACTAAGGGAACAAACATGCATGAAACGTGATAAAGGAATCTGTCCAGTGTGTGCGCGTTCGAGTAGCGTTCGTAACGCGTTCGAACGGTAAACAGAATGCAAGCGTTCGAGTAGTGTTTGATAACGCGTTCGAACGATAAACAAAATGTTTGCGTTCGTATAGCATTTGATAATGCGTTCGAACGGGATGAGACCTGATGCATGATACAATAAAATACATGCGCGTTCGAGTAGCGTTCGTAAACGTGTTAGAACAGAAATAAGACAGAATGCATGTGTTCGTGTAGCGTTCGTAAATGTGTTCGAACGGAATAAGATAGAATGCATGCGTTCATGTAGCGTTCGTAAACGCATTCGAATGAGATGAGACAAAATGCGTACGTTCATGTAGCGTTTGGAAACGCGTTCGAACGAGATTGCCAAAATGGCATCTGAAATGACACAAACACATATATGGATAAACAAATACACAATGTAGGACCTCATGTGCCCGATGAAACACATTTCACATTCAATCAGGTGCACCTCGTCCGGCGCTGTAAAACATCATGGAAAAGGTAGCCTTTTAGGCATTTCCCTCGAATAGAGGACCTTTAATCCGCCCTAGTTAGCCCATTCGCACAAGAATGCAATGCATGCGTAAATAAAGCAATGAAATACAAAGGGTGAATGACATAATAAAAGGCGCGGCAAAACATCGTGGTAAAGGTAGCCTTCAGGCATTTCCCTCGAATAGAGGACCTTTAATCCACCCTAGTTAGCTCATGCGCATTATATTACAATGCATATAAAATAAAGAAAACAGTAATATAGAGCCACGTATGCTCGATTAAACATATCTCACATTCAATCAAACATACTCCGTCTGGCGCGGCAAAACATCGTGGAAAAGGTAGCCTTTAGGCATTTCCGTCGAATAAAGGATCTTTAATCCACCCTAGTTATCCCATGCGCATTATACCATCATGCATAAATAAGTAACATGCAGAAAGTAATAGCATACTAACGACTAAATCATGCTTAAGAAATAAATAACATACTAGCAACTCAATCATGCTCGAATACAAGGTTGGATGAAACAAAATGTGTGAATCTCTCAAGTGGTACGTGGCATTGTATCCCGAGTGCAAACCGCAATACCGTCCATTCGGATTCGGCTATGGAATTTACGTCCGGGTTCCATCCGATATACCACAAGAGAGAACACATGTTCCATTCATTCAAGGACCACAACATATATCAACAAACGACTCTCATGCGAAAGAATTCTAATAAACAACACAAAAAAAGATAAGAATAAATAAGAAGGGTGCCCTCAGGTCTAACCTCTTAGGTCGTCTCTCGAAAGTGCGTTACACCGGCTGTCGGAAGGGTTGATGCTCCGCAACTCTTCCGGTTCACTGGTCCACTGCTCTCGTTCGCTGCTTCGTTGTTTTGAGTTGTCGTTTCCTCTATTTTGCTGTTGTTTTGCTGATGTTTCTTGCGGTAATTTAAGGGTTTTAAAGTGCAGTTTTTTAGGGGCTGTTTGCGGTAATTGAGTTGCTGTTTGAGGGTGATTTTTGGTGGTTATAGTGCAGTTTTATGGGTGATTTTTGGTGGTGTTATGGTGCAGTTTGGGACTGTTTCGGTGATGTAAAGGGGAGCGTTTTCGGTCTGGTTATGTGGCAATGTAGGGGGGTTTTGATGTGTGAGTATTCTGTTGCTAGAGAGAGAAGAAGAATAGGATTATTTGTTTGCTTGTTCTTGTTGTCTTGGGCGTGTGAGCTAGGGTGTGAAAGGTTGGTTTAGGCTTCTTTTTATAATGGTTTCTAGGGTTTCTAGGTAAGGAAGGGAATCCTCAAAAAAATGGAAGTGTCTTGATTGGTTTATGAAAGGAAAAGATGTGTTTAATTTAGGGAGTGAATATCTTAATTGGTGTTTGATGGGGGAAGAAGATATGATTTGATTTTGTTTATTTAGGTATGTGAATTATTTAGATTGGAATGTGATTTATTTAATTTAGGAAGGATATTATTTTAATTTGTGACATGTTTTAAATGTTTTAATTTTTTTGTGTGTTTTTTGGTGGGCTAATTTTGGCTTGGCGTGAGGCTAGCAACAAAACCAGAAGTACCGACACCGTTCGAACGCCGATTCGAACGCTACACAAACACCCGCAATCTGTTTGACGTTCGAACGTATTCATGAACGCATCACGAACGAAAGCAGTGAACATGTGAATTAAATCCAATGACATATTTATTCTGAATTTCCCATTTCAACATTTGTTTCCCGCGACTTCCGCAACCTAAAGAGTAGTGCCTCCGTACGAGACTCATCATCGGGACTTATATGCCAAATGCAGTGCCTACACTAATGATGTGATGCGTGATGTGACTTGTGGGCCCCACTTGATTCGAAATGCGAGCGGGCCCGCAAACACTCCCGGGCTCGGGTTAGCTAATTCCAAATTAACAATTTTCCGTTGCGACTTAATTAAATCAAATTTAATTAAATAATTATGTCTAGCAAAATTACTATTCACATCGCTAGCGAATTAATTCTAAATTAACTCGTTCGCCCGAATTAAAATCTAATTTTAATTCCGTGTCGAAATCTAATTTCGTTTAATATATCGAATATATTATTTTATCGATTAATTCCAAATTAATCGTTCTCTCTTTATAAATAGTATTTTATCCCAGATAAAATATCTCTGTAATTAATCCTATATTAATTTTCTCTCTCTTATAATTAATCCCAGATTAATTATGTGTGAGTCATACGTCATTGGTGAATCTTCGGGAAGCAACCCATGAGATCCCTAGATATGTTGGCAGTAAATACGGTCGTCGGACTATCCGAACATGTACGTACCTAGTACTACGTTTTTACCGATTTACAAGACATGTTTGGCTTCTAGCAAAGCACCGTGCCTACCCAATTCTCCAGAAATATTCTTAAAGGAATATGTATATATATCAGGCGTAGTATATGTAGTATTACGTATAGCGATCCAGTATCTGATGTCACGTGCTAGGCCTGGGGTTGGAATTGTGTCTGCCCCGTACGAAGCACATATCGGATCTCTGGTAACTAGTCTCTATAATCGGATAAGCATGACCTAGTCATATTATCCTGATGCAGCATAAAAGAGAACCAGTTCCGTATCCTACGTGACCATCATCTCCATATGACTGAAGTGATACTTCCATCTTGACATCACACCCAATACACTACGATTCTCAATATACCCAGAAGAGGCGTACACAGAACCTGTTAAATCCCTGGACGACCAAAACCAAAGTATATTGATTGTCGCAAGTATTAGCGATGCAAGTTTCAAGTTAAGACCAAATACACCTACCCTGATTCGGACTTCCATAGACACATAGTCATACTACCAATGGAATTCTGAGGGGTCTATACAGAGCGAAGCTGTTTCCGTACCATCGGTAAACACAACCTCCTATTACACTTGCATGAGTATCCAATACCCAAATATATGAGAACTATGTCGTTATGCTCCCACAACGCGCACAAGTGCAATACTAGTCTATTCTGCATTATCGATGTCCAATCTCGATAATACTACGACTAGGGATGTTTTAATGATTAAACCTTCATGGATTGATATTGTCTCATATCTTATTAATCTAGTACTAATCATATGGACTTTTATCATTTATATATCCCGGTAATCCAATTACAAATGATAAAAGAGCAATTTCCTTTGTCACATAGTTATTTTGTACAACAACACAATGTTTTGTACAAATAGTGATGTTATAGGTCATAATTGTCCAACACTGACATCAGGGTTGCCTGGTTGGTGGAACAGTACTTTTGGGAGTCTATATAAATAGGTTGAAGTAAATGTTATAAGGTTTACCAATTTTTTCATTCACAACTAGTAAAGTCAAGAACTTAAAAGCTTAAGATGGAGAGAGAAAGATGGTCAGTTACCCGACCACTTGAGAGAATTATATCAAGCTCGCTCAGACCCGAGGTGTTTATCATTATTTTTTTAGTTCCCCTCATTTGTATCTCGGGTCGGTCTTGACCTTGAGGTATAATAAAATATCTCATTTTCTTCCGAGGACGTAGGTATGAAGCACTCTCCGCCGAACCATGTAAATCTATGTATTTAATCATGTCTTTGTGTGGTTTCTTACTAACCAAACAAATTCATTATTCGAGAGAGGTTTATTTGAGGGGTGAATTCCCTATTTTACCATTCGAACGAAAAACAACCGTCAACAGTTTGCATATTCAGAAAAGATAGAATCCATTTTCTTTGATTTTGAAATTTTAATTAGCACTAAAATCTTCAACAAATCTGTAGCAAGTTATATTTCTCGTCCCTGATCTTCATAATGACCTATGTTGTAAATTTGACCTATATCAGTGTTGAGGGACAGAAAATTGCGGTATAATGCAAAGGTATTTCAAAGAAAGAGCCAATCTTCGTTTTATTATATTAAGAAATAAAAAAAATCAAATTACCGAAATTTATGTAAAATCCAAAATTCCCTCAATAAATGAGTGTTAACGAAGGAAAAAATTTGGCAGTAAATGGCTTGTTATTAATTTTTTATCAACGTAATTTATGTGTAAATTGACTCTATTTTTACCGATGAAAAATTTTATCGGTATTCTATCGCAAATATTTATCGCCATAAATTGACACAATATTTAGTGATAGATTTTTCCGTTGAAAAATTAGTGATAAATTTTCCTTTCGGTACTTAATGTTTGCCGAGGTTATTGCCACTGTTAACTCAGATGGCATATACACCTGAAACATGATATATTATCTCCATCCTTTCCAACAAAATAAATATACTTTTGGAAGATGTGATTTATTGCGATGAATGTTAAAGTATATACCCTAAAATCTGTTATGAAAATTATGATTAAGAAGAAATATTTTGTAATATAGTTTATTATTATTAATAAAATGCATTTGATTTCTCCACATCGTTACATCCACTTTATGTGTATGCCCCGAGATATTATGTCAAATGAATATCGTTTATCCAAAAGGACGTTTGTGAGTATGAGATGTTGGAGATTATCTAGGTCCCAAGGATCACAAATCAAGCATGAACATGTGTGAGTACATTCGAGAAGTCGCGAAATACTTACATCGAGCGGTTGAGCGACGCAGAGACAACAAAAATTCTGTTTTCTGCCTCTTCACTGGTTCGGCAGTGGGCTGCAATTCCTCACTGTTTTTGGCTCGGTTTTGGTCCTTCGTCAAGCTCCAAGCTTCGTCGAATGGTTCCCGGCTCATGGGTGGACTTCCCTATCACCTTCGCATTGATCCCGGAGTGTGCTAGCACTCTCGATTTTGCCACAAAATCACACTTGCTTCCCTTTATTTCTTCAAATACTCGGCAGTTCACTGCCTTTGCAGAAGAAGAAATTGAGCAGCCCCAAGGGCGTGAGAGAGAAGGAGAATGGAGAGAGAGAAGAGTAAAAAGTGTTGTCTAATTTTTTATTTGATTTTATTAAATCATATACCAAAAATTTGGCTAATAAAAAGTCAAACTGTTAATGCCAACAACCACCACATCACTCAATCACATCAATCAATCAATCACTTGTCATATCACTCAAAGTGACATGATTTGACGTTTGATGTGACGCTAATGCGACTAGTAATTTGACGCTTGATTTGACTTGCGTGCCGCACTGAATTCGAAATGCGAATGCGCTCGCAAATAATCTCCGGCTCGGGTTCGCTAATTCTAAATTAACGAATTTTCCGTTGCGATGCAATTAAATTATTACGCCTAGCGAAGTCACTATTTAGTCGCTAAAGTAATTTTAATTAATTTGTTATTTCGTAATTAATTCGTTCGCCCGAATTAAAATCTAATTTTAATTCCGCGTCAAAATCTAATTTCGTTATATATCGAATATATTTATTTACCAATTAATTCCAAATTAATTGTTATCTCTCTTTAATTGATATTTTATCCCAGATAAAATATCTCCTCAATTAATCCCAGATTAATTTTCTCTCTCATCTTATTAATCCCAGATTAATTAAAAGTGCGAGTCATACGTCATCGGTGAATTTTTGGGAAGCAACCCATGAGATCCCCGGATATGTTGGCAGTAAATTCGGTCGTCGGACTATCCGAACACGTAAGTACCTCGTACTACGTTTATACCGAATTACAAGACAAGGTTGGCCTCTAGCAAAGCGCCATGCCTACCCAATTCTCCGAAAATATCCTTACAGGAATAAAGGATCTGTATCAGGCGTAGTATACGTAGTATTGCGTATTTCTGTCCAGTATCGGATAATCACATGCAAGGCCTGGGGCTGGTACAGTGTCTGCCCCGTACGAAGCATATATCGGATGACAAGCAACTAGTCTCTTTAAAATCGGATAATCATGACCAAGTCATATTATCCGACGGTTGCAACCTTATTTAGAGAACCAGTTATGTATCCCTGCGCGATCCTTAACTCTATATGACTGGAGTGACACTTCCATCTTGACATCACACCCAACACACTTCGATTCTCAATATACCCAGTATTGGCGTACACAGAACCAGTTAAAGCCCTGGACGACCTCAACCAAAGTATATTGATTGTCGCAAGTATTAGCGATGCAAGTCTCAGGTTAAGACCAAATACACCTACCCTGATTTCGGATTTCCATAGACACATAGTCATACTACCAATGGAATTCCGAGGGGGTCTTATCCAGAGCGAAGTTGTTTCCCGTACCATCGGTGAAACACAACCTCCTATTACACTTGCATGAGTATCCTATACCCAAATATATGAGAACTATGTCATTGTGCCCTCACAACGCGCACAAGTGTAATACTAGTCTTTTACGCATTCATCGATGTCCAATCTCGATAATGCTCTGACTATGGATGTTTAATGATTTATCCTACGTGGACTGATACTGTCTCATATCATTCTCCGTCCAGGAACAAATCATAGGGACCTCTCATCATTTATATATCTAGGTGATCTAATCACAAATGATAAGAGTGCAATCTCATATGTCACATAGTTAATTTATACAACAACACCGTGATCTGTACAAATAGTGACGCTATGGGTCATAATTGTCCAACAATCTCCCACTTGGCCTATAGCCAGTCACTCGAGTGCTTGACACCTGAACTATGTACGGTTGGCTCAAATTGCTGAGAAAAGGTTTCGTCAGCGGATTTGCATGATTATCGTCTGATGCGATTTATACGATCATCACATCGCCACGATGTATGATCCGAACGAATCAGATGAATTATCGAAGTATGTATCTGGATCGTTGATGAGACCATTAATTCTTTAGCCTGTGCTCAAGCCTAGCTCAGCTGCTAACAGAATTATATCTAATCTAATTAGATTTGTTTATCGACCCAGAAGGCTTCCATTGCTGCTTCAGCTGCAGCAATAACCCACATTTGTTGTTTATTCGGTAACAGTATCTTGCTTGGAAGATTTCCAGCTCACTGTATCGTTATTCAAACTGTATAGTACCGTTTGCGACTTTTAGTCGTCTTTATCAGTTTAGGAAACTTGCTACAGTGATCCTAGTCACTTCAAGTTCTCCATCTCCATAGTTTAAGATAACATCTTTAGATCTCTAAGATATTAACGGATGTTCTTAACATCAATCCAGTGACTATCACTTGGATTGGCCTGTTTGTGAATCTATATGCTCAAAGCGTATGAGACACCAGGTCACGTATATTTTTCAATGTACGAGTTCTCGGAGAGTTTTTCTCGAAAGCCAAGCTTTCGCTGATTGTTTTTATATGGGAATATCATTTCCAAGAAATGACATATGTTATCATTATTTATAGGACATCCACTGTCAGTGCGCTCCCACTAACCCTCTTATATACACAAGAATCATTTTCGTTTTGAATTAAATCATAAACTATTATGATTACATCAAAATGACAATTTCAAGAACATGTGCTTGCTTCAATCCAATCATGGATCGATTAACCTGCAAACCTTGTTTGCTAGTTTTGTACGACAAAACCGACAGGATGTTGTAAACATCCTCCAAAAGGTTTCCTTTTCAGGAAAGCGATTTTCCCGTGAAGTTGTCATATTTCATAAATGAAACACGCAGCTTTAGCAAGCATTATCCAAATGGATTTACCGTGGCAACAGGTAAAAGGTTGAATCGTAATCAACAAAATGTTGATAACGATACATTTTCGCTAAAAGCCTAGCTTTATACGTTGGTATGTTGCCTTCCATGTATGTCTTCCTTGAAGACTTACAGTACCAATAGGCACAATACCTTGCGGTACATCAACTAGTTCTAAACTTGTTGATATACATGGAATCCATCTCGGACTCATGACACTTTGTCATAATAGGGAGTCGATACATTGTATCACTTCCTCATACGTAGTCAGTTGGTATTCCTCAATAAGATAGACATCTTTATGAGGTGAGATCAGAAACCCATACCCCAGGTTGTTTCTGACTCTCTCCAACCTACGCGGTTCTTGTGTATTCGAAGATTAATGGTATAGTTTCATCCTTGATGAACTATTTATGTTCCATTAGGATTCGGTGCCTTGGACAGTATTACTCTGATTTTCATCGAGCTTTACTATCCTCCCACTTACCACTGCATATCGGTATTCCTCTTAGGAAACCGCATGGCGAGCAACAATCTAATTGTTCTCTTGTGAGTTGTATAAGTACTATACTTAGGTATCCCTGGGATAACCTACATTTGGCACTTATCCAATTTGGGTTCTAGTTTGGTATCATCCAAACATATGCCTAGCATACCCAAATTTTCAGGAATGTGAAACCCGGTTTCTTTCCCGTTCATATCTAATATGAAGTCTGTCAAACAGATTTTTATGGAACCTTATTCTAAATAAGTTCTGCACTGTTTATGCTTATTCGTTGAAGGAAATGGTAGCTCAGAGCGACTCATGATTAACCTTATCATGTCTAACATAATTCGGTTACTCAGTTCGGACACACCGTCAAACTGACGTATTCGGGAGGAGTCCCCTTTGAAAGAATACTATACTCTTTCAAGTATACTAGAAACTTATTGCTTAAGTATTTTCCATTACGGTCTTACCGTGATGGTTTAATACTTTAGCCGATCTGTTTGTCTATTTCGTGTCGAAACTTAAAAGTTTCCGATTTGTGTTCTAAAAGAAACACATAACCATAACGTGATGCCACATCCGTAAAGGTCACGAAATATTAATATCCACCTCTAGCCTAGCTAGACATGGGCCCACTTGCTTCACTATGAACTAGGGCTAACAGATTGGTGGCATTTACACTTTTACCAAGTAAATAGTGTTTTAGGCACATTGCCCAATAAACTAGATTCGTAGACTTTATTTGAATTGAATCAAATTAGTCTGAGTACCCACTCTTCAAAAGTGTGGATATACGAGTCTGGTTTAATTGTGTCCCAGACAACAATGCCACAATATGTTTCATCTGATCAAATCAGTTTGAGCTGTTTATTTGTCATGTAATATGTTTGAGATTATTTATATTCAAAATATAAATGAAGTTATTCACATCTAATGTGTTTATCTCAATATCATTTTTATATAATAAAATACTTTAGTGTTCTAGAATATAAAGGTTCACCCTCAGCGGGTTAAACACTGATATAGAGATAATGTATCTAGTCAAACTAGTTACATTATAACAGTTTCATAATCCTGCTCATAGCATATTCGTAACATCAGTATACATTTATGTACCACACTGAGTATTTAAAATCCAATTCCAATACTAGTAATGAACATAATCTTGACAAACATATTTGAAGTCAGAGCCTTGCTCGTCTTCAATTCCTTCATGTCTGCTTTGTCCAAACGGCAGTCACGCTTCCGCGATCCCTTTGCCACATTTAGGCAGACATTTTGGGATATGCCATTTATCTTCCCAGAAGATAATAATGATATTGCCTTTGCCTTTTTCAACACTCCAGAAGCCTTTGGCCTAGCCTTGGGTTTCTAGAATATCGAAGTAAGATGCGTCTTGCACTACTTGCCTAATTGCAAACTTTGACTTTGTCTCCTTGAGAATAGTCATTAACTCTCCAAGAGTTTACTATTGCAATATTAGTACTTCTAAAATCAAAGTATAGATTTATGAAGATCCTTTAATTTCTTTATCATACTTTAAGGATCTAATCCTTAGTTCTGATTCAGAAATTAAGAGTCTACTGCGACAAGCTTAATGGACTAAGCACTAAGTTATCATCACATAAATCTTCCAAATTATGCTCTACTATTTGCTTAACTCCGGGCTTAGGCTTAATATATTATTTTATCAAATAAAATAACTTATTATTTTTCCAGGACCATCCTAAAATTTTATTCCCAAATTGAAAATAAAACCATTTAAATACATTTTCCCTAGAATTGTTTTAAATGTCAATCTTTCATTTTTATCTTGATTTTAATAGTCTAACTATTTAATCAACGATTTGTGGTACTATATATTATAATGATTATTATAGTCCAACTATACAATCAAATATAATTTAAATCAATTAAACTCAATTATATGATTACTATAGTCCAACTATAAAATCAACTATTTTGAAATTAATTAATTCAAATATATTGATTACTATAATCCAATTATATAATCAACTATAATACAGTCCAACTGTTAATAAAAAAAACAACAATTTAAATATTAGTCCAACTAACATTTAATTGACGAATGATATTTGAATGAGCACGTATAGCAAGTAATTAAACGAATATTGCAAATTCAATTCTTGCCTCCCACTATTTTTCGGCGAGCCTCTAACCCTCTGTCGAGTACTCGGGAAACCGTGTTCCTAGTGGGCTAGGATCCCGTTAAATATCACAACTTGACTTTGGCCAACAAATTATATGATAATTAACTAGGTAGATCTCTAAGATCGATTGGATCCAATCCAATTCCTAGAACCGGTAGGGGGACTGTTGGTTTTATAATATGTCCCAAACAAAGATTAAGCATGTGAAATACTATAAAGAATATATATAAACATGAAGTATGGCGGAATCATACTTACAATACCTTGTGATGAAGAAGATGATCAAATGGTAGAGAAGCTCCAAGTTGTGGAAGATTCGGCCAAGAGGAGGAAGAAGACTTGAAGCTCCAAGCTTTTGTATTCCAAGCTCTTTGATGGTTTCCCTATCACCTCTTTTGATCCATTGCTTGTGCTAGCAAAAATGGAGAAAAAATAGAAGATCAAATCTTCCCTGCCCTTGTCAATGGAGTTCTCGGCAATTTGAGAGAGAAGAGAGATTTTGTGTAAAGTCTTAATTGATATTTGTTTACCAAAAATCAATTTATATTTATGTTATAATTATTAAATTAATAATAAATCTATGACATAAACCATGCAATGGCTTAGAGTGTCAAACACTCAAACTCCATGCAAAGCCTTTGAGTGTAATGCACACTATCACCATGCAATGCCTTAGAGTGTTTTGTACACTATTAACATGCAATGCCTTATCATTAAAATAATGCATATAATGACAAGTGTCATGTGGGCCCCACACGTTCCCAATGAAAGTGGGCCCACGTCCACTCACGCGTTCGGGTTCGATATTTCCGAAATACCGAACTTGCGTCGCGACGTTAATTAAATCGAATTTAAATAAACAATCGCGCCTAGCGAAATTATTATTTACGTCGCTAACGAATTATTTCTAATTAACTCGTAACTCGTATGCCCGAATTAAAATCTAATTTTAATTTCGCGTCGAAATCGAATTTCAATTATTATATCGAATATAATAATCTTACTGATTAATTCCAAATTAATCGTTCTCTCTCTCTAAATAAGGCACTTTATCCAAGATAAAGTTTCTCCGTAATTAATCCAAGATTAATTAAATTCGAATCAAATATCATAGGTGAATCTTCGGGAAGCGACCCAAGAGACCTCCGGATATTTTGGCAGTAAATACGGTCGTCGGATAATCCGAACACGTACGTACCTCGTACTACGTCTTTACCGATTCACAAGACAAGGTTGGCTTCTAGCAAAGCGCCATGCCTACCCAATTCTCCAGAAATATTCTTATAGGAATATAAGATCTATATCAAGCGTAGTATACCGTAGTATTGCGTACATCGATCCAGTATCGGATGATCACATGCTAGGCCTAGGGCTGGAGATGTGTCTGCCCCGTACGAAACATATATCGGACATCAAGCAACTAGTCTCTTTAAATCGGACAATCCTGACCTGGTCATATTGTCCCGACGGTTGCAACCTTTTATAGAGTACTAGTTCTGTGCCCTGCATGATCATCACCTCCATATGTCTGAAGCGATACTTCCATCTTGACATCACATCCAGTACACTACGCTTCTCGATAAACCCAGAAGAGGTGTACACAGAACCGGTTAAGGTCCCCAACCACCAAAACCAAAGTTTACCGATTGTCGCAAGTACTAGCGATGTAAGTCTCAGGTTAAGACCATATACACCTACCCTGATGCGGCCTCCCATAGACACATAGACATACTACCAATGGGATTCCGCGGGGTCTATCCAGAGCGAAGCTGTTTTCCGTACCATCGGTAAAACACAACCTCCTATCGCACTTGCATAAGTATCCAATACTTAAATATATGAGAACTATGCCGTTGTGCCCTCACAACGTGCACAAGCGCAATACTAGCCTATTCCGCATTATCGATGTCCAGTCTCGATTAATACTACGGCTAGGGATATTTGATGATTAAACCTTTATGGATTGATACTGTCTCATATCATCTCAATCCAGTACTAATCATATGGACTTTCGCCATTTATATATCAAAGTAAATAAAATTACAAAACGGCAAAAGGCAATTTCATTATCACATAGTTAATTTTGTACAATAATACAATATCATTTACAAACAGTGACGCTATGGGACATAATGTCTAACAGGGACATCCAAGTCCGAAACATATATCTTATATATGCCAATACATCCAATGTATTACCTAACCTTTTTCCTCTGAATCAACTAAGCCTTGACTTTGGCACAACAAACTTAGTGATCCCAGTTAAGCGCAACCCATTGACCATGGAAAGCTTCGTAATCAATGTCGATGGACAAGAAGTGGTTTTAACTTTGGCCAACAAACCACAACTTGGACAAGACACTGACATGGAACAAAGCTCTCGTGATTCAAACACATCCTTGACGGACAAAGGCCTTGACTTTGGCCAACAAGCCAATGCCAGTCTCGGATCTTGAGTGAGAATCACTCAATGGAAGGAAAGACGCTTAATATTTTGCGAGGGTTTTTTTTCGAGTGCAAATTGGCAACCAATTTATTATCTTTGTTAAGGTCTCATCATCATACACCCTTAAAAATGCATTCTAAATACATAATAAAGAGCGTATAATAAAATAATAATGATATGCGGATGGATACTTTACACATTGATCCTAGATCAAATCTCTCCCTTTCTCCCTCCCGCTAGCACATGTATTTGCTTCTACCCGTTACACTACACATCTAAAGAAACCTCATTTACATTGGGGGGAATAGGTGAGAAGAGAATACAAAGAAATGAGAGGTGATAAGGATGGACACGCAGATCTAATTAATAAATCAAATTTATTACAACAATTTCTAAAATTGCCCCACCCATCTAATATCCATCTGATATACATTATTCATGCATCGCAACCACGTATTCACACAATCATGTTAACAATCAATCTAATCAAATTAATTAATCTGATAATTATTGACCATCCAATGTTCAAACAACGATTTGATTTTGTTCGAGTCAAACTCGTTTTGCGAATAAGTACTCAAAGTACGATTCTCGAATTAAATTAAACTACATCATTAAATCCAATTTAATATGCATTCAATTTTAATTCACTATTTAATTCCAAATTAAATATCACACTTTATTTACGAACATTTACGACTTAAATTCCAAATTTAATCGTTACAGGTCTCAAAGCCTATTTAACGTCCAACGTTAATTTAATTAAAGTCCAATAGGCTTTTAATTAATTTCTTAAGGCGTGGACTTTTGGTCAACTCGGGTCAAACCGAATAACCAAAATCCAATCCGGGAGTTACCCCATAAACCTATATATCAATCTTGGCCCATTAGGCCCAATTAAACTTTAAAGGTTCATTAAGTCGCATTTGGGCTTTATGGAAGCGGTTTTAGGCCCAATTGGATCCAATCCAATTTTCCTTAACCCAACTTTGTACAACAAAGCCCAATAAGCCCATTTACAACATTTCAAGCCCAATTTCCAAAATTAGCCCAATTAACTAAATTACTAAAATCCAATTTTACAATTTAATTAATCAAAGTGCATTAATATAATTAATCACCCAAATCATTATTTCCAAAACACAAATTAGGCTAATTAATCATGCTCATCTACATCAATTAGTGTCCAACACAAATTAACAAAAAATCAAACCCAATCATGATTCTTGACTCTCGGCTTTCATAGGGAATTTTTGTCCGATTCGGTTTCAATCCAATTAATTCCACAATCAACATTAAATCATATTCCCGAATGATTTCCAACACATCCAATTATCAAAAATCAAAAATCTCAAGACATTTTAGGGCATCACATTTTCGGCCAACACCAAAAAAATTGGGGAAATTTGTTCCAAACACAATTTCAACAAATTGATCCAATCAATCCTTAATTCAAACACATTTAAGCATACTAATCCATCCAATTTCATTAATCATGCTCAAAATCAAGTTTGCCCAATTTTAAGCCCTAAATAATTTTCATGCTTTTAACCAAGCTCTTGATACCATTGTTGGAGATTATCTAGGTCCCAAGGATCACAAATCAAGCATGAACATGTGTGAGTACATTCGAGAAGTCGAGGAATACTTACATCGAGCGGTTTGAGCGACGCGAAGGCAACAAAAATTCTGTTTTCTGCCTCTTCACTGGTTCGGCAGTGGGCTGCAATTCCTCACTATTTTTGGCTCGGTTTTGGTCCTTCGTCAAGCTCCAAGCTTCGTCGAATGGTTCCCGGCTCATGGGTGGACTTCCCTATCACCTTCGCATTGATCCCGGAGTGTGCTAGCACTCTCGATTTTGCCAAAAAATCACACTTGCTTCCCTTTATTTCTTCAAATACTCGGCAGTTCACTGCCTTTACAGAAGAAGAAATTGAGCAGCCCCAACGGCGTGACAGAGAAGGAGAATGGAGAGAGAGAGAGAAAAGTAAAAAGTGTTGTCTAATTTTGTATTTGATTTTATTAAATCATATACCAAAAATTTGGCTAATAAAAAGTCAAACTTTTAATGCCAACAACCACCACATCACTCAATCACATCAATCAATCAATCACTTGTCATATCACTCAACGTGACATGATTTGACGCTTGATGTGATGCTAGATGCGACTAGCGATTTGACGCTTGATTTGACTTGCGTGCCGCACTCGAATTCGAAATGCGAATGCGCTCGCAAATAATCTCGGGCTCGGGTTTGCTAATTCTAAATTAACAAATTTTTCGTTGCGACGCAATTAAATGATTACGCCTAGCGAAGTAACTATTCACGTCGCTAATGAATTAATTCTATATTAATTCGTTCGCTCGAATTAAAATCTAATTTTAATTCCCCGTCGAAATCTAATTTCGTTTAATATATCGAATATATTAATTATCGATTAATTCCAAAATAATCGTTATCTCTGTTTAATTGATATTTTATCCCAGATAAAATATCTCCGCAATTAATCCCAGATTAATTTTCTCTCTCATCTTATTAATCCCAGATTAATTAAAAGTGCGAGTCATACGTCATCGGTGAATCTTTGGGAAGCGACCCATGAGATCTCCGGATATGTTGGCAGTAAATTCGGTCGTCGGACTAGTAGCTCGTACTACGTTTATACCGAATTATAAGACAAGGCTGGCCTCTAGGAAAGCGCCATGCCTACCCAATTCTCAGGAAATATCCTTACAGGAATAAAGGATCTGTATCAGGCGTAGTATACGTAGTATTGCGTATTTCTGTCCAGTATCGGATGATCACATGCAAGGCCTGGGGCTGGTACAGTGTCTGCCCCGTACGAAGCATATATCGAATGACAAGCAACTAGTCTCTTTAATATCGAATAATCATGACCAAGTCATATTATCCCGACGGTTGAAACCTTATTTAGAGAAACAGTTCTGTATCCCTGCGCGATCATCAACTCCATATGACTGGAGTGACACTTCCATCTTGACATCACACCCAACACACTACGATTCTCAATATACCCAGTATTGGCGTACACAGAACCGGTTAAAACCCTGGACGACCTCAACCAAAGTATATTGATTGTCGCAAGTATTAGCGGTGCAAGTCTCAGGTTAAGACCAAATACACCTACTTTGATTTCGGATTTCCCTAGACACATAATCATACTACCAATGGAATTCCGAGGGGGTTTTATCCAGAGCGAAGCTTTTTCCCGTACCATCGGTGAAACATAACTCCTATTACACTTGCATGAGTATCCTATTGACCGGCGTAAACACACACGTATAACGCAAGCGCACGTATCGTTCAAGTAGTATAAAAATATCGATCCCACTAGGACTTAATATCTAATCTATTAATTTTATGAGGTCAAATGATTACTAGTATCTAACAGGTTGTTTGATTGATTTGAAATGGTGACGATTCTAAATTTAAAAACAAGTAAATAAAATTGTTCGAAAGTAGGTTTTAAGAAAATTCAATATTAAAAACTATCTAGGGTTGTGATTTCTTCCAATATCATTTTAAAGATGAAGTGGTTATCTTAAAGTTGGGTAATATATTGATTTATTAACCTGGAACACTAAATTATGTGTAAGCCTATGTCGATGGTCAGACACAAATACCCAGTTTAACCAATTGAACCATATGTCTATGTCAACCAAATTATCTGGATTCATTAAGTTTAAGTTCCAATTATGGCTACCCCGCCCGACAGGTATATGTCTATCCTGTAAGGAAATCTATTAAAGGTTATCTATCCTCAAGGAAGATCGTGGACTATTGAGTCTAAGGTCTTAAACTTAAAATCCTTATGTCTAGTTCATTTTAAGTTTCCCAGTTCAATTTTATTAATGGCCAGTTAATGAAAAAACATTAAGATTAAGACTCAATAAATAAATCTTTAAATTACCCAAACTATAATTTAACCCTTATAAACCGGTGATATTGGATTTCATCACAACCCCAGATAACTGGCTTAGTTACGACACATATTTACGGGTAGTAAAAAAACTTAAATAAAATAAAAGACACATAAAGTAAAATACTGAAAATTAAATACTGAAAATTAAATGCTGAAAAGTAAATGCTGAATTAAATACTGAAAATTAAATGTGGAAAGTAAATGCTGAAAGTAAATTACTGAAAAGTAAATGCTGAAAGTAAATTGCTGAAAGTATATTGCTGAAAAGTAAATGCTGAAAGTAAATTGCTGAAAAGTAAATTGCTGAAAAGTAAAAACTGAAAATTAAAGAAAGAAAAGTATTGTGCGTAAAAGTAAATTGCGGAAAGTAAAAACTGAAAAATAAAGAAAAGAAAGTGCGAAATTGGAAATTAATTACTAAAAGCTATAAATAAACAAACAAGATACAATCTTCTTAGTATTCTTAAGGAATTCCTTAGAAGAAAGTATGAATTTTACAAATGAAATTGCTTGGTATTTATAGGCAAAATTTTGCCTCCATCAAATCATCCACCAAATCAATTATTAATTGCTCCACTAATTGCTCCACTAATTGCTCCACCAAATCTATTATTAATTGCTCCACTAATATCTTATCATGTTTGGTGATGATTTGATAATTTTTATTATTTATTTATTAATTTATTTTTTGCTTTGAAAATGATTGACTTTAATAATTACACACAACACACTTCTGGATGGTTCATCAATTTCGGGCATGAAATCTTCAGAATTCGAAATTATTTTGTCTTTCAAAGCTGTATATCTTTGAGTCTTCTTTTAATCTGGAACTTGAATCAGCTCAATCCGATATCGGAGTAAAAATTTATGCCCAAAATACGACAGATACACAAAACTGGAATTTCCAAAACTGCACTTCGTTAAAACGCCCTTTCAAGTTTCCAATCTCCAAAATTAATATGTCAAGTCCAATTTTTGCCCTTATTTGACCCATATTTCGTCCTAAATGATTTCATTAAGTCCCAATATTATTTTATCTGCAAAATAAACTAAAACTATATCAAAACGTTATCAAACCGAGAAACTAAACAAGATATTAAGTAAAAGGGGCAGTAAATATTGATATATTTTCCGCTCATCACACCCCAAAACCTAACATTTTGCTAGTCCTCGAGCAAAACAACAAAATAAAATACAAGAAACAATTAAAACTAAACTAAGCCACTTTCGTAGGGATCACGGTTGCATTTAGCATATGCAACAAGCCTTTAAACCCCTAGGTGTCCTAGTGGACGAGTTATAGTCTCGTGAGGCTTACAGCAACGATACCCACAAACGTTTTACAAAAGTAAAAAGATAATAAAACTAATGCACACAAAAGCAAAAAGACAAGAGAAAAGAGAATAAAGAAGTTAGTGACTAATCAGGTGAAACTTCTACTCCAAGTCAATAGTTGTTTTGTTTCATTCTAAATTACCGAATAAGTAAATTCTCCGATTATTTTTACCATTCTCCATATACACAGTCGACAAAATATTAATCAACTCATTTTTGCCCACAACAGTCACAAGTATAGTTGATAAGAGAGTAATATTTTTGTCCTAAATTTTATCAGAATTCACATCTTTTTGCAGCAATGGAATAATTTTTCTCATTTTTCTGATTTTGTTTTTGATTTTTTTTTATTTATATACAATATCTTCCGTCTATGTAGCGAGCTTTGGGTCGGTGACTCCCAAACCAGTTGGCTTTAGGGCACCAAGTGTTAAGACACCCCTACGGACTTAATTACTCAGACTTCAGATATATATATTTTTGCAGCATCTTTGATCCATGTAACGAGCTTTGGGCCAGTGACTCCCAAACCAGTTGGTTTTAGGGCACTAGGTGTTAAAACACCCTTACAGACTTAATAACTCGGATCTCAGATGTTTTTTTTTTTGTTTTTTTTTACTCCATTGCTTTTTAAGATGCTTCCTCCAATTAAACTAGAGCACTGAATATTACAAACTTTTCAATTTTAGTTCATGTCCATATGTTTCTATGTATGTTGATAATATCTGCTAACTGAACATATGAAGATCCATTTTAGTCAATTTTATGGAGAATTTACAAATTAAATAATTCAAAAGGAAATAAACAAAAATTAACTTGTTCCGATATAGGTTTGAGATACGTATCAGGAGTGGAAACTCCTTACTCAGCTATCTCTCACCATTTCACCCTTTTTAGTCAAAACAAAAACACAAAAAAAATTTGTAATTTTTGAAAAAATTTCAATTTTTTTGTATTTTTCGAAAAATTTTGGACTAAAAATAAAAAGAAACACCAAACTAAAAACAAGGTACTTATCAACTAATTACCTCCCCAAACCTAAATGAGACATTGTCCCCAATGTCTTAAACAGTAAAGGAGAGTTAAGAAGGTCGTACCTGGT
>SKCR01036757.1:0-120900 GCA_019454045.1 Zanthoxylum bungeanum
GTTGTTTTTTCTTTCTAAATTACCAAATAAATAAATTCTCCGATTATTGATAAGTGTGGTTTATACTCACTTATTACAGCATTTTTAGCTTACTGTTTTGTTAAATTTCGAGATATTTCAATGTCATTTATAGTTTATTTTGCATTTTATTTGTAGCAGCATTATTACATGGATCTGGGAACAATTGCACGTGTTTTGGGACCATACGGGAGCATAGGACATAAGACAGGAGCAACATGGGAGAAATTCATCACACCCAGCCAAGATCCCGAAAGAAGGGCGCCAATGCGCCACAAATTCCATGCATTGGCGCCTTGGCGCCACTATGTTGGAAGCAACAAGCGCCAAGGCGCCTGTTGCATGCAAATGGCGCCATGGCGCCATTTGCTAAACAATGCAAGAGCGCCATGGCGCCTTCCCAAAGTCACGCACCCATACTGAATGGCCGAGAGTTAGGCGCCGCGGCGCCCACTTACGGAGCCGCGGCGCTGCGGGAAGAATCAGAAACGCATCAGGAAAGTGATTTTAGGGTTTTCAATAATCCTAATGATACCCAAAGACTCTCAGACTCAACTATAAATATAACATTACATCCAACACTCAGGGGGAGGCTAATACAGAGCACAAAACACAAAAAATAAATATTTTTTAGAGATCCAAGGAGAGGATTGAAGAGCGACAAGAGGAGACAAAGACGGTAACGTCTGAGGAGGAATAGATTCAATTCAGGTTTTATCTTCTTATTTCTTTCTTAGAACTCTAATGATTTCCATTAGATTCATGACTTGTTTATTATTGTTTTTATCTTTTGTCATGAACTAAACTCCTTAATTCTGGAGAATGATGTAATCGATGCTTGAACCTTGTATTTTGTTTATCAATTTTGTTATGAAGTTTTATTAATTTATTTATATTCTTTTGAGTTTAATGCTTCTTGATTGTTGGCCACAATTGAAGATGATGAATGTTTAGAATCTATCACTCGAGAGAGGAGATTTTGAATAGATCTAGAGAATATGACCTAGGATTTTATAGAGTTCGAGAGAATCTGTAGTCCTTTGACGTCGTTAATATAGAATCACAAATCGTATTGAGTTGTTAACTATTGGATTTTTATAGAGATATCGAAGTCTATAGTTGATGATATTTTCACTCGGCACTCGAGAGAGGGAGTGAATATAATAGGAGTCTTGACTTATAAACAATATAACTGAACAAGGATTAATTGGCATAATAAATACATAGGTGACAGCTAGGTGAAATCAGGATCCAGAATATCTATCGTATTAGTTCCTCCTATTTTATTATTTTTATATTTTATTTATATAATTAAATCTTTGTTAAATATTGTCTAAATAAAGTTAGGATTATCAATTGTAGTACTTAGTGCGAGTTAACGCAATCCCTGTGGGTTCGACACTCTTAACTCATTTATACTAAAACTTGACACCGTACACTTGCGGTACGATATAAAAATATCACAATAATTATTTTTACCATTCTTTATATACACAACCAACAAGGTATTAATCAAATCTTTGTGCCGACAATATTTATAAGTGTATTTGAAAAGAGTGTAATATTTTTATCCTAAAGTTATATCAGATTTCACACTCTTTTTTTTTTTAGTAATGAAATATTTTTTTGAATTTTTTTGATTTTTTTAATGTTTTTTTGATTTATATACAATATCTTCCATCCATGTAGCGAGCTTTGGGTCAGTGACTCTCAAACCAGTTAGCTTTAGGAAACTCGGTGTTAAGACACCCTTCCAAACTTAATTATTCGGATTTCAGATATATATATATATATATATATATATATATATATATATATTTTATAACATCTTCAATCCATGTAGCTAGCTTTAGGTCATTGACTCCCAAACCAGTTGGCTTTAGAGCACTAGGTGTTAAAACACCCCTACGGACTTAATTACTCGGATTTCAGACTTTTTTTTTTAATTCCATCACCTTTTTTAGATGCTTCCTCCAATTAAACTAGAGCACTGAATATTACAAAATTTTCAATTACAACTCATGTCTTTATGTTACCATGTATGTTGATAATACTTGTCAACTAAGCATAAAAAGATCCATTTTAGTCAGTATTATGGAGAATTCACAAATTAAATAATTCAATGGAAATAAACAAAAAATTAACCTGTTACAAAATATGTTGAGAAACATCTCAGGAGTGAGAATTTCTTACACAGCTATCTCACACCAATTTCACCTAGTTAGTCAAATTAAAACACAAAAACAAAATATATATATATTTTTTTAATTTTTATAAATTTTTTTAATTTTTTTTGAATTTTTTGAAATTTTTGACTAAAAATCAAATAAAAATAACACAATAAAAACAAGATACTAGTCAATTATGTCCCTCCCCCAAACCTAAATGAAACATTGTCCCCAATGTCTTAAAAAGTAGAAGAAAAGTTTAGAAAACAGTACCTGATTAGCTGAAATTCTACATTTTTTAAAAGAAAATTAAAGGTTAAGATCCAGATTTATCTGACGCTTCTTACCACGATAATTATCAGACCAGTTTATCTTGGAAAGGATAAGGTCAATTTGTGGTTCAAATGCTAAGAGTTGACCAATTAAATCATGGGCAGTTCCGGCAGTGTTTGAGATCTTTTACAGGTTTTGACATGAACCCATTTCTCCAGGCATCATCAAGAAACACACAAAGAAAATCATAAAATCCATCAGCGTTAAACAGTCCAATCGGATTTTGGTGTATGTTTAATTCGCCCAAGATAATACTGTAAAAATTTCCTTCATCGTACTCAAGCCACCTGGTAAAGCAATAAGAAAATCAGCATGATTAATCATTTCAACCAGTCGTTCAAACATACCTGGCACAATAAATTCCTCTCCATTTGATGGTCCTATAAGATTCGCATCCGCCAAGCGTTTTGGGATGATTCCCAAAACTTGACTATTTCCTTCATGTACAGCCCTTGAAACTATCCTCATTAGTCCAAGATTGCCACCGCCATATACTAGGTGCATATTACTTTCAGCTATGACTCTACCCAATTCATGTGCTGCCGCAATGAATTCTGGTTTAGAACCAGCACTAGTACCACAAAACACACATATGTTTACAACTCGTCTTCTTGAAGTAGCTTCCATTTTTTTATGTTTTTCTTTCTCAAATCTGGATGCCTTCAAAAGTGCAATGATGAGTTGAATTTATAGCACTTAAAAATGGTGAGTAATAATAGCACTAGTATCTTCCAAATGACGATTATTAGCTTAAACATAAAAATAAATCGTGAAAGGTCAAAAACTCTGGATCCTATAGGCGAAAATAAAGATAATTACAACAGAAAAACAAATCAAAGCAATTATTAAGGCAAAAGAATTGTGTATGCAATACGCCACTCGTTTGGTATATAAATCCATTAGGATGCGTCTCCAGAATCCATTCCTTACTTAGCCACCACTAATGAATTAGTTTTATTTTTGTGATTGCCAAACAACATTCCTTTTGTTTTGCTTTGCCTTAATTACTCCGTTTGTGCTTTTCCTACAAAAATAACGCACAAACTCAAAAACTCTACAACATGTATAAACAAAATACAAATTTAAATAAAAATTTTGCATGGGTTGCCTCCCCGCTAGCGCTAAATTTTCATCTTCATTCAGACATGACTGAAATCTATCTGTCAAGGAGGTTTTAGTGTGGTTTTGGATGTCCGATTAAAGACAATCCCATGAGCGTTGCTTTTGAAGGGTCTCTTCCAACGGTAAAGTGGCAAAAAGAATTTTTTCTCATTCATTATTTGTGCCACCTTTTTAAACTTTGTCGCTCCAGTGGTTTCTGAAAAGAAAGAAATAAAATCATGAGGTCTCGTATTGTGCTTGAATTTGAATGGAAGTTCCATTCTGTCAAGTTTATGGGCGATATCTTTGATTTGTACTCCCCAAAGCAATGATGTTTCTTCTGAATGCATGCAATCGTCAATATGGTCAGACATTTGCTCCTCAATTTGTTCTGTATCTTGCTCCACCTTTTCTTCACAAATGTACTTTAGAATTTCCTCTTTTAGTTCTTCATCTGCCATATGTGAAATGCATGCTCCATAAGTTTCAACCTGAGGATGTAAAGAGATGTCTGATTTTAGGTCTTCATCCTCTGTGGTTGATATGACTGGCTCAAGTATCTCTTCTTCAAATATTTTTACAAGGCAAGCTCCAAGATCTTCATTTTGAGGATGAAAAGTTTCATCCTCAATTTTTGATGCAGTTGGTGCAAACAGTTCTGCTTCTTGATCCTCGTCAGAGTCCGAATAATAAAAATCAAGAAGCGCCCTTCCTGCCCTGACCTTTATTCCATCATCATTTATCCCCATCGAATCCAAATCTGTCTTTTCTCTGGCTAGGCTCTTCTCTACGGAATTCCATCAGACAGACGAGCAACCTGGCACTGTGTTGAACATCTAGAGCCGGACCGGAATGGCAGCGCATGTCCAGCTCAAGCCCGGATCTCCCTCTTTTGTGCTGTGCGAGAACTATGGTTCTTTCCATAGTCAGATATGCGGACGACTCGACCTTGGGCTTAATCTCAAGGTCAATGGCGACATGGAACTTTATGAGATAAATGTGACCGGGCTGGACTCCGGCTAAATACGACCGGGACAGCATGAAATTGGAGCTTTACCCGACTAGAAGTAGAAGAGGTCAAACATTCGTCAGCGTAGGAAGGAATGAGTCATTCTACTTGCTTACCGGCTGAGAGTTCGATATGGCCACGGTTCCCCCACGTTCCAGATGTCCATAATGGAAGTGCTTTTCGGCTTTACTTAGTTGACTGAGAATGGAAAAGGCTTCATGCCTTTCATATTTCTAATTTGAGCGTAAGATAACACTGTTCATTAATAACTGAATTTGAAATATGGTTGTTATTTTTTCAAAATCTGGGTACGAACATAACGAGGCAAGTGCTCTTGCTCTTCTTGGATGCACCAGATGAGTCTAAAGTACCTTCATTTTTGTTATCATTTATGGCTGAGTAAACAATAACTAATAGGTCATGTATGAACCGGATCCCTCATCGAGCAACTTAAAGACAAAAGACGCTACGAAACTTCAGCAAGATCATAAACAAGAGAACGAAACAGGGCTTAAATCCACCCTATCCTGAGTGTGATTGTTTATTATAAGGCGCTTAGCGAATTCGCAGACTCCATTGGGTGAGGTGAGCGATTTCTCAACATAGATAACCACCATTGCCTTATCCATGGTATTCTTGTAAGCTAATGCAATAGCCTTGTCGGTGATAACTAAATCGTCTCCAAGGATTGCATAATCTTTGAAACATTTTCCTGGGTATACTTCATAGGCTGATAGCCACACTAACACGTGATGTATTAATCTGAATACCAGCCACGATGAGTAGAAGCCCAATGGATGACCTTTTGTAAACCAATGAACTATAGCTTTAAGCTCAGATAAGACCTTCTCAGGACTTCAGAAAGCGCAATTGGTTATCATAGACAATCAAGTACGCCCAACATCGTCGCCGAAATTCTGGGATTCACGCCTCATTCCTAGTTAAATTAAAGAAGCTAGCATCAAAGCAAAAAACATGCGGAAGTTTGCGCCGAATTGAGTTCGTTGGAGTTAGTGTTCAGTCTTTCTGAACGGACTCCTTTTGCTACGCCATTTCAGCTTTTCTCGACCTTGGGCTTCGTGCTGGGATAATTCTGCTAGAACCAGGCCTCAACCAAAGGCGACAATCTAGCACTTGGGTTCCCGACCCTTTTATCGATTCGACATTGTCCTAAACCCTGTATACGACTGAGTACTTACAGGTGCCCTTTACACATCCTGGCCAAGAGTCATTCTTGGTCTTTCCAAGAAAGCGAATCCATCATTTATTGGCATCCCGCCAATCGACTTATCACGGAACCGGGGTGCCTCTGCACCATCTCAAATCGTCTCGAACTCGCATTTGTCTACCAGGAATAAAAAAACCTCACCCAAACCATGTCCACCTAGATAGGACTCCCTAAGGCAACATCAAACCCTGGCCCAACTCTACCCCGACGTCCATTTACCAATGCTTCTGAATTAGGATCTGCTATGCTCCTGTGTAAATTGCACGAGGTGACATGAAATGACTTGAACCTGTTGCTGGGCACTTTCATAAATATATAAAAGTTGAGATGGGTGTGATGGTTCAAGCATATAGTATGTTTCCTCATGCCAGACTTGAAAATCCTTAGAAGGCTATTTTCTTTATAGGGGAGAACTGATGTCGGCTCTCCACCACCCCCGGAGCAGGCATGGGCCATGCACTAAGTGAGCCACCCTGGGGGCGGACTCTGAGTACCGAAGGGAGCTCGGGGTCTCCATAGTGCATGATGCACTATGGACAGTATCGGTATGGGTACGGGGCCCGACATTGCGCATCATTCGTGCCATAAAGGCTTAGACGTGCATCCGCTATACTGTACAAGCTGTCGATATGCGGAGCTTGTCCATGACTCGGGGGACATCGTGGTGCCACCATAGGCCACTACTATAGAAATGAGTTTCTATGAGGCATCCGGCACATTGATTCTGTCCACCCGAGACCATTCCATTTCCACATTGATTTAGCCAATGCGCCCGCATGAGACATCTAAAAGAATTACCAGAATATGACCAAAAACATCTCTTCCGGAGCAGGGCCGGATTCGAAAGTCAGAGTAAGTTTCGGTTCTAGGTAAAGATCCATAACCACCAGTCCCAGCTCCTTAGTCAACATACCCGTACGAGTGTATTCGCTGCCGGAATATGAGCTTATGCGCCTACCTCCGTTAGGTGAATGGTGGATAAGATAAAGAATAGGGGTTAGTGAAATATGCTGGTTCATCATACCTTGAAGGATTCTGATAATTCGGCCACCCTGAATTGTAGTAGTGGTTTATGCTCGGGTGGTTACCATCACATATCTCACATATCCTCATTGCGTTCTGATATGGTTGAACAAATGTTGTATTGATTGGTTCTGACATCCAAGGATAATTGTTGGGCTGGACAACAGGCCTCAGAAAATCGGACTGTTGCACCCTGATTTGGGGTGTATCTTCACCTCGTAAAGCTCGTAATTATTTTATCACCCAATGAATATCCATGTCATCCACCTGCAAAATAAAAGAAGGAAATACAAATTACAGATAAAAATAAAGAAAATTAGATACAAGTAAATTAGATAGCTTCAAAATTAATAACTCAAGAAAAATAAGTCACCGGCGCCAAAAAACTTGATCGGCTTGATCACACATGTATAATGCAAGCGCACATATCGTTCAAGTAGTATAAAAATATCGATCTCACCAGGACTTAATTTCTACTGTTGTTATTAGTTATTGATTCTATTTATTTACATGTATCTAACTAAAGGGAGAAGAGATTGATGGCTGATTGGTTGGTTGAATGTGAATTTGCTAAATAAATAAATAAATAAAAACACAAAGAAAATACTAAGGAAAATAAAAAAAGACACAAACATCTAGGGTTTTGATTCCACACAATATTATTCTAATGATGAATTGATTCTCTTATATATGTGTAATAAATCAGTTGTTAACCTGGAACACGAAGATATGCATAAGCCTCTATCGATGGTCAGATGTAAACACCCAGTATAACCTAATTAATTATATGTCTATGTTAACCAAGTTACCTGAATTCATTAAGTTCAAGTTCCAATTGTGGTCACCCCCGCCCGACAGGTATATGTCTATCCTGGAAGGAAATCCATTTTCCAAGTTTATTTTAAGTTTACCTCATCAATCTTATTAATGGTCAGTTAACAAGAAGCATTAAGCTTAAGATCCAATAAACAAATTAAAGAATTACCCATAATATAATTAAATCAATTGTTAAACATGTAAATATTGTGTTTCATCACTTTCCTAGAATAAAAATAAAATATTGGGGTTATGGGATCCACTTTTACTAATTCTAAGTTAGAAATCTCCCTTATTATAATATAGAAATTATCAGTGATATTATCAACCGACCATATAGACGGTATCCTGATTAAGTCAGATTTTCAATTAAGTCCAACTGACCATAAATGCAGTGTTATTATTTGTCCATAAACCAGCCATATAGGCGGTAATCATCTGTCACATAAAGACCGGTCACATAGGCGGTGTCACATTATGTCAGATAAATAAAACCAGCCATTAAGGCGGTATAACCTTTAGTCCATATTATAATTTTCATATTACAATTAAGAGAGATTATCTAAACTGTAATAATAAAAGCTTCACCCTTCCCCCAGTGGAAAATTAACTACAAAACATAAAAGAAATGAAAAAAAATAAACTACTGCTATTAATGGAAATAAAAATACATAATTTAAATTATAAAAACTAAACACACAAGATACAATCCTTATATCCTTATTAGAACCTTAAGGAAAATATGAAATTTACAAATGAAATGGTTTGATATTTATAGGCAAAGAAAAGACTTCCACTAATTTCTCCACCAAACACTCCACAAAACACTCCACCAAACATGCTACAAAACATTCCACCAAACACTCCACCAAACATGGCACAAAACACTCCACCAAACATGCTTGCATGTTTTGTGGAAGTTTGACATTTTTTATTTTTTGATAATGACTTTAGAAATTAAACATAACGTAATTTCAGATTGTTCATCAATTTCGGTAATGAAAACTTTAGAATTCGAAATTCCTACGAACATCAAAGTTGTAGATCTTTGAATCTTCTTTAATCTGGAGCTTGAATTACCTCAATCCGATATCGGAATAAAAAATTATGACCAAAATACGAAAATTGTGCAAAGTTGAAATTTCCGAAATTGTATTTCGTTACAACGCAATTTCAAGTTTTCAATCTCCAAAATCCAAATGTCAAGTCCAATTTTTACCCTTATTTGTTCCATCATTCGTGCCAGAGAGAACATATTTGACATGGTGTCATGTCAAACTTAAAGAGGAAAAGTTTTATTGATCAAGCGCAGCCAGATTTGAGGTTAACAATCAACAGGAGCCAAAAATGACTTTATTCATTGAGGTAAGAATCCAAATTACCTGGTGAGTGGAGGATATAGACTGCTAACAAACATATCTGCAAGCATTGTAGCAAATTTTACACCACAGTTTTCAGGATCCAATGCACAAGCATAAAACATCACAAACTGCATTGAGAAGGTGACAAATGCCTCCATAAACAAATAAGCAAAGAAAATCCATGTTTCGATACCAAAAAAGATAGTAAATCCACCAAGTAAATAATGAGAAATTATAGATGGAAGAAACACACACATACACACACAAGTATGTCTCAGTGTGTGTTTTCATAAGTTCACCAAAACATCAAAAAAAATTTCTAAACTTGCACATTACCTGTGCAAACTTCGACTTGTACGCATTTAGAACTGTTATATGGAATGACTGGAGAAGAATTTCGAATACCTAACCACAAAGATTATTCTTTTCAAAACAAGCAAGAGAGATGAACCAAAGAGCAAGTTAAAGGAATAAGAATTAAGTTAATACCTCAATCAAACGACCTGCACCTTCACATGATTCAAGATGCTCAAAAGTTAGCACCATCAAACTATCCAGCAGTTCAGCGATTAGGTTACCACTTAAACTCTTTCGACTTAAAGATCCACTTGGAAGCTGCAAAAAACAAAAAATACATCAGTTTATAATCGCGTTACCTTATATTCCACAAAACATGTAAAGTCAGATCTGATAGTTAAAAGATCTGCCAATTTTCTACAGTTCATTTATGTCTTTAATCTCTTTTCTTCACAGAAGAACTTCAATGCTTCGTATTTTCTGTACACGTTTCAGCACGATACAGTTAATTAAATCCAATAGTACTGGCTCTAAATTTTCTGTTTTAAAAGCTGATGTCAAATTCAGGTGCATCACCAAAAATGAAAATGCCAATTGTACCTCACCACCATCTTGCTCAGCATCATCTGCAGCCTCTTCTACGTCTTCTAACTCCATTTCAAATATTCCCTTACTAAAGTCATCATGTAAAATGTCATCCCATCCAATCTCCACCTACAAGAAGTTACACCATATAAGATTGTTATATAATTGCAAATTATTTTCCTGTACTAATAATTAATTTACATGGCAGTTGCATTGAACTTACATCCAAATCTATTAGCCATTTAGCCTATCCATCACTGCCACAATCATAGTGCTTCTAACAAGTTCGCCCATATCACCACTCTCCAACTGTAGCATGTTCTCCGTGTAAACAACAATCATCTTCAACTATAGAAAAAGGAATAAATCATAATTCTCAAAAGTCATATTTAATCACGTAGAACAATAATTTATCTAGCAAAAAATAACCAACTTGAGACAGCAAGACACATCTCAACTAATATGAAATTGTCGCAACAGATATCTAAAAAAAATGAATATAAGATTGAAAATAACATTCAAATGGCAGGTTTCTCTGTTGTAAAATTAGTGTCATTAAACAGCAATAAACATGCAAATCAACCATATCAAACTACCAAAAGTAGATCTAAATGCAAAAACCCTAAAACCAGAAAACTTGAAGACAAACCTGGAAATTGAGATTACAGAAACAATCCAAGTCGAGAAGATCTCTGTCCTTAAGAACTTATTGGCGCCGTCACAGGTGCTTTACAGATTCGTTTTGCCAACGTTCTCCCAGGATTACTTGGATTCTACTTGTTCAAGGAGCACACCTTAACAAGTGTTTGAACTAGGATTCAATGGTGGATCTCTCTCTCAAAACAAGGAAAAACACAATGCCTTTAAAGGTAGATATTCTGTATATGTTTTTCCTCCCTATTCATTTGGAATAAATGCCTTCTTTTATAAGACATGGAAGGGTGCCAATAGGGCACCCCTTGGGGTGGGTTGCAACCCTCCAAGGATTGCAACCTCCCATACACCCCTTGAAAAAATCCCAATGATCCATATACATATCATATTTAATGAATATTGAGGAATTTACAACAATCCCCCACAATTCTTCAAATATTCATTCAAGCACGTGAGAGAGATACCGCGAGCTAAAGCTGCATCGAAATAGGTAGCTTTCGCCTTGAACCTTTCCTAGTGAATGACAATCGGATTTACTTGGCAAACCAGTGACCCATAGTCTTGAACTGTTCTGCCGTTGGTGTAAACCAAGATAATTGCCAACACACAGCTTTAATTCGACCATTTTCTTGTTCTACGGTTGTGTTCATTTTTGGCCCTGAACAACGGTCCTGGATTCATCAAGCACTTTAGGGTAACCCGCCTTTAAAGGTTCCCATGGAAGCGGCCTCACTTCTTACTTGAAATAGGTGATCTACTATGAAGAGGTAATCTGTCTTTACCCCCATTAGGACTCATCTCCTAATATAGTGATCATTAAAAGCCTTAGCTTATCCTAACCAATGACAGACAGCACTCAGCGTCATTATCGGAATGGGAAAGAGTACAAAACTCTTCAGTGCTTGTTTTGAATTGCACAAAGTTTCTGTTGTCCCTTTTGAACCTAGATCTTGGGATCTCCAGTCAGCTAGGTTGGGTTTCCACAGTGACAATTCTTAGATTATAGGCTTCAAGCCCATTCCCCTCGATGACATCTCAACTTGCTCTCGAGGTAAACCTTTAGTTAGTGGATCCGCTAGGTTTTCCTTCGACCTGACATAATCGATCATTATTATGCCACTTGAGAGCAGTTGACGTATGATATTATGTCTCCGACGTATGTGTCAAGACTTACCATTATACATTGTATTTTGGGCTCTCCCAATTGCCGATTGGCTATCACAATGTATGCTAATCGCTGGCACCGGTTTGGGCCAACTAGGAATATCCTCCAGGAAGTTTCTAAGCCATTCTGTTTCTTCCGCTGTTTTGTCTAACGCTATGAACTCTGATTCCATAGTAGACCGGGCAATACATGTTTGCCTCGAGGATTTCCATGACACGGCTGCATTACCAAGTGTGAAAACAAATCCACTTGTAGATTTGGAATCCACCGTATCAGATATCCAGTTAGCATCGCTGTATCCCTCCAGTACATCATGATATCTCTCGTAATGTAGCCCATATTTTGAAGTTTTTCTCAGATACCTCAAAACTCTTACTATGGCTTTCCAGTGGTTATGTCCTGGATTGCTCGTATATCTGCTTAGCCGATTCACAGCTTGAGCGATATCAGTTCGTGTGCAATTCGTGAGATACATCAGACTTCCGATGATCCTTGAATATTCTAATTGCGATATGCTTAAACCAGTATTCTTTGATAAAGGAAGAGTTAGGTTAGCTACTCCCAAATCTTTCATATCAAATTTATTGGATAACACTTTCTTGGTAGACTGAATCAACTCATGATTATTACCAATTATCAGCATATCGTCTACATAGAGACATACAACGACATATCATTCTTGAGTTGATACACTTATCACACTCATCGGTTTTAAACCCACTTGACAACATCTCTTTGTCAGTTTTCATGTCATTGTCTAGGTGCTTATTTTAATCCGTACAAGGATTTTACATGTTTGCACACCTTCTGTTCTTATCCAGGAACATTAAACCCTTCTGGTTGTTCCATGTAAGTCTCTTCATCCAATTCACCATTCAAGAATGACGTCTTTACATCATTTTGATGTATTTCAAGACCAAATATAGCGCATTCTACTGATGTGATACGAATCACTGGTGGATAGGTGTCAAAGTAAACAAGACATTCTTTCTGTTTTTTTATTTTTTTTATATGACAAACCTCGCCTTGTACTTATCTATTGATCCATCCATTTTCATCTTTCCATTTGTAGCCCAGTGGCTTACAACCTGGAGGAAGATCAACCAACTCCCAAGTATGGTTCTGTATCATTGAATCAATCTCACTGATAGTCGCCTCTTTCCACAGAGGTGCCTCCAGAGAAGACATAGCTTCTTTATAGCTTTGAGGCTCATTTTCTAACAAATATGTCAGAAAATCGGATCTGACTCTTGGTCAACCTGATCACTGTCTTTGACAGTATCAACAAATCTTTTTGAGAGACTCTCTTCTTTGTCTTTCCTTACAAGGAAATGTCTCTTCAAAAGTATTGCATTCCTTGACTCAATCATCACACTTGGATTGATGTCAGAAATCTCATACTTGTGTGCCAAGAATCGATATGCATTACTGTTGCAAGTATATCTGATGAATATACAGTCAACAGTTTTGGGTCTTATTCCACCTTCTTAGGTTTAGGAACCATCACCTTGGCAATTGGCAAGACACCCCCACATTTTCAGATATTTGTAGGAAGGTACATAACCTTTCCACAACTCATATGGTGTCTTGTCTAATCTCCTGTGAGGAAGCTTGTTCAGAACGTAGTTCGCGGAAAGCAGGGCTTTCCCCCCACAAGTTCTGAGGTAAGCCAGAACTAGTCAACATGGCATTCATCAATTCCTTCAACGTTTGGTTTTTGCACTCAGCAATCCCATTGAGGAGAATAAGGAGCAGTGGTTTCGTGAATAATTCCGTGCACAGAACAATATTCACCGAATGATGAAACATATTCACCACCACTATCACTTCTGATTCTTTTGATTTACTTGCCAAGTTGATTTGCAACTTCGTTCTCAGTGTATAAAGCTCTCAATAGCTTCAGCTTTGCTCCTCAGCAAATACACTTAACAGAATCTTGTGCTTTCATCGATAAAAGTGACAAAGTACTTTTTACTGCCTCTTATTTGCATAATATTCATGTCACACACGTCAGTGTGTACAAGTTCCAAGGGTTTAGAACTTCGTTCTATGATGTTCTATGTATTTTTGCTTCAACACATGCTTCACACTCATGTTGGCTATCAATGCAAATTTAGGTATAAGGTTCATGTTAATTAATGTACGCATTGTATCATAATTAACATGTCCTAACCTCTCATGCCATACATTTTGTGACTCAATAATATAAGCAGAAGTTTCAGCTTTATTAATAGCACAATTGACAGTCATTGAAAAAACCCTCAGCAAGGTATCATTTTCCTACATAGACATCATTTTTGGTCAATACAATCTTGTCAGAAACAAATACAAACCCGAGACCGAGTTCTCCCGAATATCTGGAACATGCAAACATTCTCATATGTAAGCTCCGTTTCGGATATCATTTTCAGAACTACTGTGCCTTGTCCAACCACTCTAGAGGTAGACGAGTTTCCCATTGTCAGATGATCGCCGCCATCGACCTTTCTGATACGAGGAAAACATCTTGCTATCAGCACAGATATGACGAGTAGCCCTAGTGTCTACCCATCATTCTCTCGGATTCCCAACCAAGTTGGCTTCAGTTACCACTGCTGAGAGATTCATTTCTGAAATCTCATCAGTTAACTGCTCATCTTCAGCGACATTGGCCTCATTTTTCCTGCCATTGTCCTGAGATATCTTGTTTCTGCAGTCCTTTGTCATATGACCGCTCTTTTCACAGTTGTAGCACTTCCCATTGAACTTCTTGTTCGCTTGGGAAGAATCAGCTTCACTGTTCTTTCTTTTCTTGCTACCCTTTACATCCTCAAAGATGTTGGCCTTAGACTCCATAGTCTTGTAGCTGGCCTTCTCGGACATCATGTTGTCCTGTTCGATTCTCAATCAAACTCCAAGGTCTTCAAGGCTCATCTGCTTCTTTCTGTGTTGCAGATAGCTCCTGAAGTCCTTCCATGATGAAGCAACTTTTCAATTATGGTGGCAACTTGAAACGTCTCACAGAGTTTCATTCCTTCATCCAGTATTTCATGAATGATCTATTGTTGTTCACCCAACTGAGACATCACCGTCCTTGAAACTACCATCTTGTAGTCCAGGATCTTACCCACGACAAATTTCTTTTGTCCGGCATCTTCGGTTTTGTACTTCTTCTCGAGAGATTCCCAGAGAACCTTCGCAGAAGTCATGCCTTGGTACACATTGTACAGGGTATTGTCAAGACCACCTAAAAGGTAGTTCTTGCATAAGAAGTCTCCAGACATCCAAGTCTGTTCTCGCTCTTCCTTGGCCAATTCAGATTCACCCTCCACAGGACCGGAGGATCTTTGAGGAATTTAGCCAACTGGAGAGTTGTCAGGTAGAACAGCATTTTGCTCTGCCACTGTTTGAAATTTGCCCCACCAAATTTCTCCGGCTTTTCTCCGTGAGAGACCGGTACCGTGATATTTCCGCTAGCCATTTGTAACTGGAAATCAACAGGGTTCAATCAGTCTACGAAAGACAAATTGCACCACGATCAACGAATGATCTAGTTCAAAGTGATGTACTAGGTAGTCACTTGTTGTTCTAATGGACGAAAGTTCCAATAAACACAAGTCCATGAATTTCAACTAAAGATACTTAAGGAAAATTGAATGAACGAATATTCTTCAAACACTTTTTCCAATAGAATCTTTTAGCAATTCAAAACCCAGATTTACACTCTTCCAATAGCACAATTAATACGATAAGTGTAGATATATATGTCAATCAAGATTGGATGGAATTACTTGTGCAAAATTACACTCTAAATTCTCAACCAATTATGCAACAACCAATTAATTTCAACTTTATCACTATGTGTATGCTTGTGATAATTGAACAACTTAATAATAACTTAAATCTATACTACCAAGATTAATGTGTTTACAGTATATGACTAACCAAGTTAATATTAATTAAAGTTTGCAATTTATGATACTTCCAGGACAAAATCGTTAGTGTCACGTTCGTATCTACGTTCGAACAAGACTGTCCAGGTGTGTGTGCGTTCGTGTTGCGTTTGATAACGCGTTCGAACGATGTGTTTCCAGAGAGTTCACGTTCGAGTAGCGTTTGATAACGCGTTCGAACGGAATGATTCCAGAGAGTTCACGTTCGTATAGCGTTCGTGAACGCGTTCGAACGGAATGAGTCCAGAGAGTTTGCGTTCGAGTTGCGTTTAGGACGCGTTCGAACGTTCTTAGGCAGAAGGCTTGCGTTCGAATTGCGTTTGAAGACGCGTTCGAACGTTCTTACGAAATTTCAGATTTTAAGCCTTCACGTGCGTCGGGCGTTCGAACGCCCTACGAGTTTTTCATGCACAGTCCGAATTTTCCAGAAAATATTCAAACCCTAACATGTAAATTACTATCTAATAACACTATATCAATAAGTCTTAAGATTGTTGTAAAATTAGTGTCATTAAACAGCAATAAACATGCAAATCAACCAGATCAAACTACCAAAAGTAGATCTAGATGCAAAAACCCTAAAACCAGAAAACTTGAAGACAAACCTGGAAATTGAGATTACAGAAACAATCCAAGTCGAGAAGATCTCTGTCCTTAAGAACTTATTGGCGCCGTCACAGGTGCTTTACGGATTCGTTTTGCCAACGTTCTCCCAGGATTACTTGGATTCTACTTGTTCAAGGAGCACACCTTAACAAGTGTTTGAACTAGGATTCAATGGTGGATCTCTCTCTCAAAACAAGGAAAAACACAATGCCTTTAAATGTAGATATTCTGTATATGTTTTTCCTCCCTATTCATTTGGAATAAATGCCTTCTTTTATAAGGCATGGAGGGGTGCCAATAGGGCACCCCTTGGGGTGGGTTGCAACCCTCCAAGGATTGCAACCTCCCATACACCCCTTGAAAAAATCCCAATGATCCATATACATATCATATTTAATGAATATTGAGGAATTTACAACATTCTCATAACAGAGAAATCCAAGCATTCACACTACCATCGTTGCATGTAAGTAGAGAACAAACTAGTTTCTGCAAAATAAAAATAAAAAAGGTGCGAAAGACCGAACAGAAAACAAGAATGTGCAAAAGAATGTTATATGAGCACACCACTAGCTTTTTGATGGAGTGAGTCCATGAGAATGAATGGAACAACTTATACGAACACCCCACAAAAAAGGAACTCAATTTGCATTTGTTGTGTTCACAACTGAAGTGACATGTATAAGATCACAATATTAGCAATGGTGACAGATACAAAGATGGAACTTCGGAATCCATATTTCACATTTCTCTGGTAGGCAAAAGCTTCATCAGGAGTGAAAATTGATCATGAAAAAGATAATAGCATTCTGGTAATACATAACAAGCACAGATAAACTCACAAATCCATATAAAAACAACTTACAGAAGCAAGAAGAGACTCATGGTGGGCAATGTCTATATAAGAAACTGCTCCAGATAGTGCCTTCAAAATTGTCTACCAAGTTAATATAAGGAGGGAACTTCAGCTTAAACAAAAGACAATTGAATGTCATTTTATAACAACGATATGCAAGAAATAAAGTGAAGAACCTACCTCAAGCAGAGCCTTGTTGGTTATAATTGTCACTATCACCCTATTCCATAACGGAGAATTAAAAGATGATTAGAATAGGAAACTAATTACTTGAGCTCAGTTTTGGAAGTTGCCGAAAACTTACTGATTGCTCAGATGTGATGGCTTCCCTTACATGGTAGACTAATTCAAGTCACTAATATTAACATCCTCCATATCATGGGATTCAGCCTTATCTTTTGGTAATTCCATTCCCATGGCCGCTAAATACTAAGCACCAACCCTACAACAATATGTGGCTGATCATTAAATATAACATCATAACTTGGCACTCGCAGTGCTCAAATTTATCTTAATAAGCATCTTAAACCTAATCATAAGAGTTAAAATAGAAAATTCAAAAAAATTAGAATATAGATAAACTAATAACAAGCATACTCTTCATTTATTTAAACAAGGGATTGTGCGATAAGAAATAAATTGCAGAAAACGGCTATAGTCTTGGATATCATATAATTAAAGCAAAATCATACTTTTTTAAAAAATAAATAAATAACAAGTATGTAGGGGGTTTCGCGGTGCGGTTCGGGTCGATTGCTTCCATTCACCCTAGAAATAGTGCACAAAAATATAATTAATGTGCAGATAAATATAACAGATTTGGTTCCTTACAATTGCTAATCACAAACTGTCTCTTTCACATTAAAATAAATAAATAAAAAATTGAAGCTCGGTGAATATGCATATCTACTGCAGTTGGCAGAATTGCAAATTGATTCAAAAAAGTTTCAGCAGCGATAATACATTCTTCAGTTATGCCATAACAAGCATAAATATCATTATCTAGTTCTTAATAAACACTATGTTCTAGCACCTGCAACCACTAACATGAAGACGTAAAAAACCCATTTGAGAACATCAAAGATTTGCTTTAATAAAATGGTAAGGAGTTTGATTATTTGCTTACCTGCTGCAGTTCAGAAGTATATTCAAGATCCAAAAGCTCAGGCTGGAGGCAGTATTCCTTAGCTATTTCGTCCAACAATTGGCAATATTCCTTAGCAGTGTCTACTGTAAATATTCCTTGATATTTGAACCGCCTTTAGGAATCCCTACTGAGGCGAGTGAGAAAGTGGCTAGTTATGATTGGTCGACTGGAATTATAACAATAGTTGAACCGCCTTTAGGAATCCCTAATGAGGTGAAGCCGCTAGGACAGTACCAGCTAGTCGCGTGATTTTTATTGATGGATTAGGTTCCCAATACTCATGTGAGTATGAGAATCGTTGGATCATAAAATAGCTTGCCTGCCCCAGAAAAGGAATTGGAAAATTATCTTAGAAGAAAATATGTTAAGGTCGACTCCACTGTGGAAAGAGATAAACGATCCAGAAGGTATCTCATTGGCCCTTTGTAGACACGTATTGGCTGTCATCTTGTTTACTAGGTCATGTCAATTGACTTTTGAGGAGTTGTTGCTTACGAAGCCATTAACTCCTATATAATCTATGGAGATGACTATCGCATCGAAGAAAATGAAGGTTGTGGAGATTGAAGAGGACCTGGAGAATGTGATCGTGAAGATTATTCATGGGTTGACTGCAATATCAGACCTTTCAAGCCTCTTGAAGTTCAACAAAAAGCTCTAGGTAAAGTTTCATAAAATCTTCATTCTTTTGCTTATATCTACTCATAGTCGTATGGAATATAACACAAGTATTTTCAAGTAACAGAATGTGGCCTTTCAATGCAAGAGTATGCTAAGTTGAATTAGAGGCGAATGAGAGAGTTGGCAAAGTCCAACACTGCAATGACGATAGAGTTTGTTGAGCTGAAGGCGGAATCATAAGGAAGGGTAAAATGGTGGAGCAATTGGAGAAAGAATTAAAAGCCACCCAAGCAACATTAAAATTGGAGAGGGAAATTGACAAGAAACCCACTTGGATTCGAAATCCAAGCAAACCCCAAGCAACGGACAGAACCCCAAGAACCGCGAATTTGATTTTGTAGAAACAAAACCCTTCGAAGGCCACAAAGAAGACCCACAAAGAACTTGCCCTTGAGAACCTTTAAGATGAATCCTTGTAGTGCTTTGCTAGCAATGGAGACACCACTAAGTTTGCCAAAACTTAGATAAGTCGATTCAAACTTGAAAAAGGGAATCTCTCCCTTACAAGAATTCGGCCATAGCCAAAGCTTTAAGCTTTTGAGTTTTTATAAATTTCGTTGATTGTTTTCCCAAATGAAAAAGAAAGAAAGCTTAAATAGTGATACAAAAGAAACCCTGAAGGCATAAAGACAACAATGCCCATAAATACGAAATTACAAAAATACCAAGTCTTTAAGTCTTCAAATGCCTAGGAAGCTTTATTCTAAACTGATTTGGGCCAAGTGAAATGGCTTTGGGCCTTTTCCATCGAAGCCCACATGCGTATCTATTTGTTTGTTGCAGTCGGCCATAAAACTCTGAACTAATCCCGCCATTGCTTCTCTGAGTCTTTTGGTACTCTGCCTCATAATTGGCTCTTCTGGTACTTGTAATGGGTCTTTTGCTTTGTTGTCGGCCTGGATCATGTCATCCCATCCCTCTTGAAAAGGATTCGACCTCGAATCTGTACCTGCATCAAAATAAGTTAAGTCAGAAACATTAAATGTAGCAGACACATTATACTTACTTTGTAAATCCAGCTTGTATGCATTGTCATTAATTTGTTCCAAGACTTGAAATGGACCATCCCCTATCGGTTGTAGCTTAGATTTACGTTGTTCAGGAAATCTCTCCTTGCGCATGTGTACCCAAACCCAATCTCCGGGCTGAAATACCACACGCTTTCTTCCCTTATTAGCATGAGAAGCATATTGATCATTCTTTCGTTGTATTTGCTCTCTTACTTTCTCATGTATATGCTTCACCAAATCGGGTTCCTTTTCCATCTAGCCCCGCATGCTCATCAACAGGCAAAGGTAACAAATCTAATGGAGTTAGTGACTGAAAACCATAAACAATTTCAAATGGTGAGTAAGATGTAGAGGAATGAATACTACGATTATATGCAAATTCAACAAAAGGTAAACAATCCTCCCAGGTTTTTAAGTTCTTATTGATAATATTACGCAATAACTGAGTCAAAGTCCTATTAACAACCTCGGTCTGACCATCAATTTAGGGGTGGCAAGTAGTAGAATACAAAAGTTTAGTTCCCAACTTACCCCATAAAACTTTCCAAAAGTGACTAAGGAATTTGACATCATGATCTGAAAACTATACTTCGTGGAATCCCATGGAGTCGTACTACTTCTCTAAAGAACAAGTCAACAATGTTAGTGGCATCATCAGTTTTATGACATGATATAAAGTGTGCCATCTTACTGAACCTATCAACCACTACAAAGATGGAATCTCTACCCTTCTTAGTCCTAGGTAAACCCAAGATAAAGTACATCGATACATCTACCCAGGGTTCACTAAGTATAGGCAATGATGTATACAACCCATGAGGCATAACCTTAGATTTAGCCTGTTTACAAGTTAAGCATTTATCACATAAACGTTCAATATCTCTCCGTATTTTAGGCCAATAAAAATATTCACTCAATACCCCTAAGGTTTTGGCAATGCCAAAATGCCCCATTAAACCTCCCCCATGTGCTTCCCTCACTAACAACTCTCGCATACTACAAACAAGAATGCATAATCTATTCTCCCTAAACAGAAACCCATCATGTTGGTAGAATTTACTAAAAGCAGACTTTTCACATGCAGCATAGATAGTACTAAAGTCAATATCACTAGCATAAAGTTCTTTAATAAATTCAAACCCAAGCATTCTTGCACTCAATGAAGTAAGTAAAGCATACCTTCGCGATAGTGCATCAGCGACAATGTTTTCCTTACCTTGTTTGTAGCGGATTACATATGGAAATGTCTCAACAAACTCTAACCATTTTGCATGTCGTTTGTTCAGCTTACCTTGTCCCTTCAGATGCTTCAATGATTCATGATCTGTATGGATCACAAACTCTCGAGGCCACAAATAATGCTGCCAAGTCTCAAGGGCTCGCACTAGCGTATACAACTCCTTGTCATATGTGGGGTACCTCAAAACTGCTCCATTCAGCTTCTCACTAAAGTAAGCTATTGGTCGCTTTTCTTACATAAGAACCGCTCCAATGCATATCCCGGATGCGTCACACTCAATCTCAAATGTCTTCTCAAAGTTGGGTAGTGCCAAGACTGGTGCACTGCACAACTTCATTTTCAGATCCTGGAATGCACGCTCCTACTCTTCACCCCATTTGAAGCCAACAGTCTTCTTCACTACTTCAGTCAATGGTGCTGCAATACTACTGAGGTCTTTAACAAATCTACGGTAGAAGCTTGCTAATCCATGGAATCTTCTGACTTCTGTCACTGTTGTTGGTGTTGGCCAATCCTGAATTGCCTTCACCTTTTCTAAATCTACCTCGATGCCATCTGCACTCACAACAAATCCAAGGAAAACAATTCTATCCATACAAAAAGTGCACTTATCAAAGTTAGCATACAATTTTTCTTGCCTTAACACATCAAGAACATGCTTCAAATGCATAAAATGCTCATCTACTGTTTTACTGTAAACTAAGATGTCATCAAAATAAACCACAACAAACTTACCTAAAAATGCACGCATAACATGATTCATCAATCTCATAAATGTGCTAGGTGCGTTTGAAAGACCAAATGGCATAACTAACCATTCATACAAGCCATACTTAGTCTTAAATGCAGTTTTCCACTCATCTCCCTCTCTCATGCGAATTTGATAATATCCACTCTTTAAATCAATCTTACTAAAAATTTTGGAACCATGCAATTCATCTAACATGTCATCTAGTCTAGGAATGGGTGACGATACTTTACCATAATATTATTGATAGCTCGGCAATCAACGCACATACGCCACGTCCCATCTTTCTTAGGAACTAGAAGCACTGGTACTGCACAAAGACTCATGATTTCCCTTACATACCCCTTGTCCATCAACTCCCGTACTTGCCTTTGTAGCTCCTTTGTCTCCTCGGGATTGCTCCTATAAGCCGGTCTGTTAGGAATGACTGCTCCAGGTATGAAGTCTATCTGGTGCTCAATACCTCTAATGGGTGGAAGCCCACTAGGTATGTCCTCTGTCAGTACGTCACTGTAATCCTGCAAAAGAGATGAAATAGACACAGGAAGCAAAGGGTCAGAGTTAGTAAAATAAATATGAGGCTCCTTATAGACTAACAATAGCATGAGCTTGCTAGCCTTGAATGTTTTCCTCGCTTCACATTCACCCATGAGAAACTCTTTTTAACTCTCCTTTTTGTTTCCCCATCACACTCACTCACACTCCCATTGGGACTCCCACGGCCTTGGCCTTATTTTTCTCACCAGATACACCACTCTCACTAGTCTCACCCAATGTGGTGTTTTCCTTCGCTCTCTCTTTGTCACGTTCAAGTTGCAACTTAACCTAATCTTCATGGACTTGTGCAGGTGTAAGTGGGTATAATGTAATGGGTTTTCCCTTATGCTGAAAAGAGTACTTGTTCTTGAATCCATCATGAATAACCTTCTTATCAAATTGCCACGGTCTGCCCAAAAGAATATGTCCTGCATGCATCGGTATCACATCACATAGGACATCATCTGTGTATGGCCCAATGGTAAAGCTCAACAATACCTGCTTTGTCACACTTATTTCCCCACAATTATTTAACCACTGTAACTTGTAAGGCTTCAGGTGTCTCAAGCAACTCAACCCCAATCGCTCAATCAAAGCTGTGCTAGCAACATTAGTACAACTGCCCCCATCTATGATCATACTACATCCCTTGCCATTCACACGGCACCTAGTATGGAATATGTTCTCCCTCTGCTGCACACTCTCATCCTCTACAACATGAGCACTCAAAGCACGCTTGACAATTAAGGATAAGTTATTCAGCGGGTATGCAGCTCCCTCATGGTCACTAGCATCCTCCAACTCTGGCATCTCCTCATCGACCTCACTATCAGTAGAGTACACCTCTCCACTATTTTATCAATCACTAAGGTACGCCTATTGGGACATTGTGAAGCATAGTGTCCCATGCCCAAACACTTGAAACACTTGACATTCTTAGTTCTAGCAGCTGCACCCTCAGGTTTTGGTCTAGTTTTGCTCGTTTCTGCAGCCTCTTTACCCTTGGCACTAGGTTCGGCCCTAGGCTTATTAAAGCCTCCACTGAACTCGCCTCTAGGCTTGTCAAAGCCTTCATCTCGCTTCTCATTCGGAACCCATTTTCCCTTCCATGCAGAAGTAGCCTGAGTACCAAATCTGGATGTTGACATTTTCTTGATACAATTCCCTATAGTAATGGCTGGGTATAAATCTCTTTCTCATGAGACCTCTAAGTTCTGCTCATGTCTGAACCAGTCTCTCATAATTTCTCCTCCGAGTAGAGACAAGTTGATCCCACCAAATCATAGCATAATCGGTAAACTCAATTGCTGCCAGATTGATCTTCTTCTCGTCTGTGTAGTGATGACAGCTGAAAATCAATTCTATTTTCTTTTCTCATTCTAAATAAGCTTCAGTATCATTCTTGCCGTGGAATGTTGGTATCTTGATCTTGATGCTACCTAGATCACCATCTACATCTCCTCGTCTACCATATTCTCTCCTATCATAATCCCTTCTTCTGGCATCAAATGCACCTCTATCATCAAACCGCCTATCACTCCTATCATTCCTCCTATCAAACCTCCTATTAGGCCTCCTATCATACCCAGGCTGAAATCTCTCCTCCACATCATCAAGACCATCAGAATCATAAAACTCATTTTCAGCTTCCTCTTCATCTGGTGGTACATACTGTGGTGGTATACGTCGAGGTGGAACATTATGAGGTGGTGGTACATTATGAGGTGGTGGTATATGCTAGGGTGGTGGTGCTCTAGGATCGCTACCCATTTGAATACTCTCTACACTCTTGGTCAATCTCTCCAAAGCAGTATTCATGTTCTCCATCATATCTGTAAATTTCCTATCCAAAGCCTCAAGTTTTTCATCAGTGGTTAGACCTGCCATCTCAACACTAAACAAACAGATTAGAAATAACAAGAAAGTAAAGCAAATATGTAAATCCTCACAATCTCATGTGTTTACACTCGAATGATATCAATCCACTCGTGTTTGCACTCTATTGGCTTTTACCCGATATTGTGCTCACAATCACTGCCTTTTACCACTATTGAGTTCGTCCTCAATTCAAATGTGAATCACACTCAATCCAAGAATACAAACCAAATGTAGTCCTCAAGCCAGCATGAAACACAAAGGTCTAATAATATATATGGGACATGTGGAAACAAAATGCGAACATGAATAGCAACGACGAAGACTCATTCAATAATACTTAAACTAGAGTATTTGGAATAAAGAAATGAACAATTAGCACAATGGAAAAAAAATAAGCATGCAAATTCACGGTCGTATGCAATTTCGGGAGAAAATTTGGAACCGCTATAGAATTTTGATGGGATACCCTCTACGGGCACCTAAATGATAATATGGAACAAACTAAATTCAACCAAAAAATTTCACTTTTTTACTTTTTTTTTTGTTGCTCAAGTGATCACTATCACTCAATTCCCTTTTTTTGATAACTTTAGAAGCTGTTTAAGGTTCTGATTTCAGTAGCTGATTAAGGTTCTGATTTCAGAGGCTGATTTAGGTTCAGATTTCAGAGGCTGATTTTCAGGGTCTGATTTCAGAGGCTTTTGGTCAGGGTCTGATTTCAGAGGCTACTGGTCAGTGTCTGATTTCAGAGGTTACTTTTCAGGGTCTGATCTCAGAGGCTACTGGTCAGGGTCTGATTTCAGAGGTTACTTTTCAGGGTCTGATTTCAGAGGCAGATTTCAAAAGCTAAGTTTTTAGAGTCTGATTTCAGAGTCTGAATTCAGGGTCTGAATTCAAAGGCTAAGTTTCAGGGTCTGATTTCGGACTTCACTAGGGTTTTAGAAACAAATCACAAAGCCGCCAAAGAACATGCTTATTTCTTCAACATATGCTAAAGAACAGAAAGTATATGACGAACTGATATGAAGAACATAATAAAAACCCAGAACTGGAAAATGATAAAAAATGAACTGATATGCAAAACACAACAAAATCAGATCCATAAATAAACAAAACGAAAACAGAAACAAGATCCAACAAGAACTGAAACGAAAATAAAAAAAGAATCAAACAAAAAGAAAAGATAGGAAAAATCAGACCTTGGAACCCTGAGCTCTAGATACCAAATGACAAGAAACCCACTTGGATTCGAAATCCAAGCAAACCCCTAGCAACAGACAGAACCCCAAGAACCGTGAATTTGATTTTGTAGAAACAAAACCCTTCCAAGGCCACAAAGAAGACCCACAAAGAAATTGCCATTGAGAACCTTTAAGATGAATCCTTGTAGTGTTTTGCTAGCAATGAAGACGCCACTAAGTTTTCCAAAACTTAGATAAGTCGATTCAAACTTGAAAAGGGGAATCCCTCCCTTACAAGAATTCGGCCATAGCCAAAGCTTTAATCTTTTGAGTTTTTATAAATTTCATTGATTGTTTTCCCAAATGAAAAAGAAAGAAAGCTTAAATAGTGATACAAAAGAAACCCTAAAGGCATAAAGACAACAATGCCCCTAAATACTAAATTACAAAAATACCAAGTCTTTAAGTCTTCAAATGCCTAGGAAGCTTTATTCTAAACTGATTTGGGCCAAGTGAAATGGCTTTGGGCCCTTTCCATCGAAGCCCACATGCGTCTTTATTTGTTTGTTGCAGTCGGCCATAAAACTCTGAACTAATCATGCCATTGCTTCTCTGAGTCTTTTGGTCATCTACCTCGTAATTGGCCCTTCTGGTACTTGTAATGGGTCTTTTGCTTTGTTGTCGGCCTGTATCATGTCAGAAATGTTAAGAACCAAACTTGAAGCTTTCAAGAAGAGTGTGGAGTCCTTGAAGAATGAGAACGAAAAGCTTGTGGAGAGATTGGAGAATGTGGAGTCCTACAGACACTCGGGCCGGAATTTTCCCGGGCCTAGGCCAAAATATTATTTATCGGACTTATCAAAACCCGGGCCTGACCCGACCCATTTCCACACTTAGCATGTACTTACTCTTGTCATGTTTGAACATTAAGACCTTTGTGAAATGTGAGCAAGGGTCATATTAGCCGGCAATTGCTGCAAATCAATTTGTATTTTTATTAAATATGGACATTTAGATAAGAGAATAACTAAATGGTTCAATTAGCAATAGTTAAACTTCAATTCTTATTATTATTTTTTTTTAACTAGCTAGTCTATAATTAAAAAAAAGTGTAAATCTCCCACTGCAAATAGAATATGGAAAATATTTTAATGTAAACAGTCTTATTATGTTTAGTATTTAAACTCAAACGTGATGGAAACCACTGTAGGAATGATTCCTAGGTAAACCCACATAATTACGTGAACTTAAAGAACCGTGAATCATGATTTTGTAAGAACAAAACCAATTCCAATATTAAATTGAACTCTTAAGAAACTTGTGTTTGAAAACCATTTCTGAATCGTTGAAAGAAACCTTGCTAGATAAATAAAGACGACACAAATATCGCCAATCTTTGATAAGTCTTAATAAGGGTTCAATAAAGAACTAAGAGAAAATCCACTCTCACACACACTTGGGTGTTAAACACCAATGACTGTTTTTTTTTTTCCAAATTCTTTATCGAAATTAATGTTGGGAAGCGGCCGCGAGTGCGCAGCGGAAAATTAAGAAATTATGATGTCGTTATCCCTTTGCCCAAGACCCATTTGTTTTGATTATTCTACAAGCCTAGGCATGTTACTATATATTCCAAGCATAATAAAAACTCATAAAACATGCAAAGAACATAAACCTAAACATGCTAACTATCATAAGAACTCTAATTAAAATAAAGAAAGAAAAAGACTTACTTGAACCGAAGAATCCTCCAGTCCTCCCTCCAATCTACAAGTTTTTCTCGAACTCAACAAGCTCTTCTACGTTCCAAAGAGCCACCCAAGTGTGTGGCCTCCAAAGGTGCACACACCAAAGCCAAAACTCAACGGCAAGACTATGCCATGAGTGCACATGTATTTTGCCCTTGGTGCTAGCCTAGGCAAATACCTCAAAACTTTCAACTCGAGGTTCCTCTAGTCAATTAGACTTAAGGATCCTCAAAATCAGTGGCTTACTCTTTAAAATTTAGAGTTGCTCACTTATATAAACCCAAGATATGAAAGGTTTTGGTGTAAAAATTTGTAAAGAATTCTTTGGGTTTATATAGGTGCTCTAAAGACAACAAAATTAATTAAGAATCTGATGTGGGATAAATGCTAATTTAATCTTAGCCATTGGATCTTAATTTATTGGTTTAATGAGATTATAAAACCCTAATAAGAGTTTGGGCCGAATTGGAATTCAAAACAAATAACAAATAAAAAATTTACTATTCACATTTATTATTTATTTATTCCAATTCCCAAAGTGCCCGTATCGTCATTCACCAATCCCTAAGCCATTATAGATACTCATAAATGATCTGTTCAATAATTAAACACATTGAACCCTTTATGAAAAATTCCTACAGCAATCATATATGCTGTTAAATTTGTACTGTGCATTGTTAACCATTGATTTCGACTTTGTTGTGTGTGACCTTTTGGGTTCCCCTCAAGTTGGACATGAAATGAATCATGATAATTTAATCGAACATAAATTATCCTCTGATCAGATGGCCGTTCGATTTCAATGACCAAGGTTGACATCTAGCAACATGCCAAGGCCCCCAAATGAGAAGGAAAGATATATACCCATTATGTATGCGATTTACATATGATACGGTTCCTCGCCTCACTGTATCCCCATCGTTTGACCTAGGGTACGGAAAATGTCCACCCATATAGTCAACACTATTATGTTGATAATGTCATGAATCGTGCTAACCCAAGAATCTCACATGATTCTTCCGCTGCGGCCACAGTCTCAAGCACTGATCACACATATCAACCCACGACCTGGAATACTACTCTTGTAAGAAAATATTATTCGAGAGAGTGGCGATCCTCTGTTGTATCTTTACAGACTGCATGTGTTTCAACAAATGACCCAATCATACCCTTATGACCGGATCTTTTTAACCGGGGAAGGAGAATGTCAAAGTTATTTGATCCACACATAAGATTGTAAATACCTCAAGTCTAAGGACTAGTCATACAATCAATACATGAAAGTTTTCACAGAAACATGGGATAAACACTCCATGTGAAAACTTTCGGCGGTCAGTTTGATGGACATGAGCAACTCATGGATCCATGTGATACACCAAGCGGAAGGATCTCCACTAGTAGCCTATGAGATCGGCTACCCCACTTAAGGGCGGATCATATCATCATGCTAGTCTCTTCGCTTTGTGAACGCCCAGATTATTCACAAAACTATGACTAGGAACGTTTAATAGTAATGATTCTCATAAGGCGTGGAAGCCATCATCTTATTACTCCAAGTGCTTTATTACAGTGTTTGATTATTCATATAAGTTATGTAAGACACGTATAATAAAGATTGCCATTTTATTAATTAATGAAAATATTACAAGTACATGTACATATAGCCCATCCACAAGTTGGGTATAGGGCATATCCCTAACAATCTCCCACTTACACTATAGCCAACTAGTATGAATCTGGACACCATACTCTCGGGTGTGCCTATCATGCTTTTGTTGAGTCAGCTCTTTAGTCAGAGAATCTGCAAGATTATCTTCTGTGGGTATTTTATCTATAATAACTTATTTTCTCTCAACAATCTCCTTGATGAGATGAAATCGCCTGAGTACATGCTTGGATTTCTGGTGGGACCTTGGTTCCTTTGATTGAGTAATGGCACCCGTGTTGTCACAGTACATCGTGACGCCATTCTTTATCGCGGGAAGCACTTCCAGCTCCGTGATGAACTTCTTTATCCAGACTGCTTATTTAGCTGCCTCAGATGCTGCAATATACTTGGCTTCAGTGGTGGAGTCCGTTGTAGTTGACTGTTTTGAGCTTTTCCAAATGACAGCTCCGCCATTCAAAGTAAACAAATATCCTGTTTGCGATCTGCTGTCATCATTATCGGTTTGAAAGCTCGCATCACTGTAACCAATGACTTTCATCTCAGAACAATCTTTGTATGTCAAAAACACATCCTTAGTTCTTCTCAGATACTTGAGGATTGTTTTGACAGCTGCCCAGTGTTGCTCACCTGGATTTGCCTGATGCCTGCTCGTTATGCTAAGAGCATAAGAGACATCAGGTCTTGTACATAGCATGGCATACATGATCGATCCTTTTTCTGAAGCATAAGGGATCATACTCATACGCTCTCTATCTGAAGGAGTATGTGGACATTGCTCCTTAGATAATTTGATTCCATGACAAGTAGGTAAATTACCTATTTTGGAATCTTCCATTTTCAATCTTTTCAAAACTTTATCTATGTATGTAGATTGAGAAAGTGCTAACAACCTCTTAGATCTATTACGGTAGATCTTAATGTCGAGGATATAGGCTGCTTCTCTGAAATTTTTCATGGAGAAATTATGAGATAACCATTGCTTGGTGGCTTGCATCATGGGAATATCATTCCCGATGATTAATATGTCATCGACATTGTAGGCACTGCATTTTTGCATATAAGTCTCGATGATGAGCCTCATACGGAGGCACTACCATTTAAGTTGCGGAAGTCGCGGGAAACGGATGTCGAAAGGGAAAATTCAGAAATCAATACCTTGTTGGACTTAATTCGTTTGTCTAGCCTCGGGCTCGCTCATTGGACCTCTGTTTTAAAATTTATCCTCGGCCCAAAACCCCACAACATACATCAAGCCACTGAAAGAATTATAACAAACAAACCAGCCCCTCCTCACGAACCCAGAAGCCGAATCAAACCTGCCTAACACATAAAAGCCACTCAAAGCCAATAAACCTTCCACGCACAGCCTTCTCATCGAATGAACAACAGCCCTCACGTACCCACTCAGCCCCTCCACTAATGCATGAACAACAGCCCTCACGAACCCACTCAGCCCCTCCACTAACCCATGAAAAGCAGCCATTCTAAACACTGAAAACAGTCCCAAAAGTCCCCAAAATAGCGACCCAAAATAGAAAAACAGTGAAGGAAAACAGCGGACCAGCGAACCAGAAAAGTTGCGAAATGTTAACCCTTCCAGCGACGTCCCAACGCACTCATGGGAAGCGAGTTAAAAGGTAAGACCTGAGGGCACCCTTTGTTATATTTTATTTTGTTATCCCGGACACGGCATGCTTGGTTGGACGTGGAATACGTTCAACCGGGTATGCAGAGTCCTATATTGAAAACAGCCAAATTCTTTGGTCACATATTTATTGTTTCGCATTTATTTCGTATTATTAGTCTTTTATTATTTCACATTTAATTTCCATTTATTTTTGTTTTATTATTTCGTATTTATTTTGTTCTCTTCAGTTACTTATGGTCATATGCATTATCAAGTTTCATGTATGTCAATATTGGGTCAGTAATTGAGTGTTGCTTCTCGTGGTATATCAGATGGAAAACCAGACGTAAATTCCGTAGCCGAATCCGAATGGACGGTAGTGCAGTCTGTACTTGGGATACAACTCCACGTATCACTTGAGGAAATGTTCACGTATATGTTCATGAAATTGTGTGTTTGCCATTATGTCGATTTACTTTTATGCATGTAAACTTAGATATAGGTTCTACTCATATGTATGCAAACTTAGATATAGGTTATTCTCGCTTATGTTTATTGCGTAGACTTGGTTATACTATCACATAAATCTATTCATTACAGGTGGCATAAGTAAGGGACCATTCCGAACCCAACGATTTGAGGTCTTCCCTTGCGAGGGGTGAGTGCAGCCTTAAATCATTTCCCAGTTCACGCTGGGTGGGGACTCCTTTATTCTCCGATTTAGTCCCATGTGGGCTACTCCGTACTCCCGACCGGGCCGCGAGCATGGAATAATGTCACCGATTTCTGTATCCTACTGTCTTGCGACTCCACTGGGGATAGAGAATCGACCCCGAAATAATATCTTGTAATGTTTGTGATTTGTGCTTTAGTTAACCGTGGGTTGAAATGGGTTTAATTAAAGGCATTATTAAAGCTAGGTAATGGTTTGGTGTCTTCCTTCATTCACTACCTTTCTATAGCTGAAAGGAAAAGCTGTTAAGGCACCTAGATAATCATTTACCCGAAGCTTACCGTGATGGACTAATTTGGAGGACCTATTGTCTATTCCTGTCACCAAGGCGATAAGAGCCTAAGAGGCTTGGGTATTTAAGACAGTTCGCTCCACCCTCCCTCTGGGGAATCTTTAATAAGAAATCCATTTGACAGTCATTCATGTATCATCACTCGTTGGCACGTACCTTAGGGTATAAAAAAGGTGTGCTCACTCGGTCGCTCGAACCCTTGAGTGGGGAGACATAGGTGTGGGCAATCCTTCGCCAGCGGGAGCCTTTGTCTACACTCCCATAAACCCACATGTGAACCGTAGTTGTATGACCAATAGAAACTAGCCCTTTTTGCTTGTGTTTGGGACCATCATCATTTGGATTCAGTTGGACTTCTTGTCATGAGATGTGAACTTGTTGGGCCATTTAAACTGGGACGAGTTTGTGTCTTATGACAATTGGGCCAAAAGCTTCTAAAATGTCGATGGGCCACTTTGTGTTTGGGCCCCCTATCATTTGAAGTTGTTTAGCCATGTTATTGCAAAAGTGTAAACATGTTGGGCCTTTTTCAACTAAGACAAGTTTACACCTCGCAATAATATGATTGAATGCTTTGAAATAATAATGGGCCAACTTGTATGAAAACTTTGATGGGCTTAGAAAATCCAAACATGATCCAAGTATGCCAGAAGCATGAGTCCGATATCCGCACTGGCTTTCATCCAGAAATGATACGCCTTGTTATGACATATTTGTATACTTTTGGATGCTTCCAAGTTTATCCCCATGACCGCGGTTGCCAAGAGCCCAATTCGTCGTTTCTAGACAATGACATGATCCCATAATCGGCTTAGTCCATGTTGTAAATGAGTGGTCTTTATCTTTTACCGATGGAAATGGACAAAAGCAGCCAAGGTTCACCCCGTAGCATAGGAGAGAACGATTTTATGTACCCACATTGGTGCATGAAATAAGCCATACCTAGGACATAAATGGACTTACCACGAGCGTGGGAGAAATAAGGTTGGAAGGATATATGTTGTTTTGATAACCACGTGCATCTCATGCATACACACATCATGTTAACCTCTGTGTCTTAAAAGCCATCATAGATATCCGTTGGGTTAGCAAAAAAGAAGACTTGTCAAGAAGGGTTTAGCAAACATGGATATCGGGGAAAGGAAACCGAGGAATAGAAAAATTTATGGCAAAGATAGAAATACCATTGTGAAAAAAAATTTATTCTTAGTCCTTAATAGTTAGGCATGAAATTGTTTTCCTTAGGGAGAAATCTTAGAAACGATAAACTCTTGATGTGCTTTTATCTGATACTTTGAGTAATTGATCTATGTTAGACTCGTAAGCACTTGATTATGGTTTTTAGCAGTGAAAACCTGAGTAGTTAGCAAAGTGACTAGTTGAAGAAATTGTAGGTCGGTGAATGACCATTCGCTTAAATGTCTATCATGATTTTCTTGTGTTATGATGTGTGGAATGGTTGAAAATAAAAAAAAAGTCTCTAAGGAAAAGAATTAAACTACCTATAACCGATAAGCGTAAAGCTACCCATGGGCGAGTATTAGGACCACCATGAGGAGAAATGCTACCTTAAATGGTAGGTGTGTTGAAAAAAAAAGAGAAAGAAAGAAAAAAAAAAGAAAAAGAAAAGAAAAGAAAAAAAGAAGTTCAAAATGAAAAGAAAAAAGAAAGAGACAAAAGAGATGAATCTGCAAAGGAACATTTGCACACAAACACTTTGAGTCTGGCTTAGATCATTTATTCAAAGACTTGGATTTGAGTTGCATTGAATGTTTTGAAGGTTCTTTGGTTTCAATACTGGGCATTCTTTGAGGGCAATAATATATGTAACTATTGGGACTATTTCGTAGCATGTGATATAATATGATGATGTAGAATGTCATATCATGTGGTCCACCTTGACCTAATGCAAGCAGCGGAGAGCAGAAAGCTAAATCAAGACTGGGGGCGATCAGTCTACCACCCCGCAAATAAGGGACACAACGAGAACTTGGGCAAATGAGACTAAAGAGGACTGACCAATAACCAGAAAAGAACTGGCAGAAGGAAATAGAAAACAGGCCCAGAGGGTGACTAAAGATTTTTGTAGGCGAGAGGCACTGAGGAGCACAAGGAAGGCCTAACCCATCAGAATAGGAAATACATCCATCAATATATACATACACGTCACATACACACATTGTTTGTTTTGTTTTTGTTCGCAGGTTTTGAAGAAAAGGAAAAAGCGGCAAAGACAAGCAGTATCGGGAATGAATCCCTGGGTCGAGGCCCATATCATCAGTAGTTTCGGGAATGAATCCCCAAGGTCGAGGCCCACATTACCACCAGTTTTAGGAATGAATCCCAGGGTCGAGGCCCACATTATCAGCAGTTTCGGGAATGAATCCCAGGGTCGAGGCCCACATTATCAGCAGTTTCGGGAATGGATCCCAGGGTTGAGGCCCACATCACCAGCAGTTTGGGGAATGAATCCCAGGGTCGAGGCCCACATTATCAGCAGTTCGGGAATGAATCCCAAGGTCGAGGCCCACACTATCAGTAGTTTAGGGAATGAATCTCAGGGTCAAGGCCCACACTATCAGCAGTTTCGGGAATGAATCTCAGGGTCGAGGCCCACACTATCAGGAGTTTCGGGAATGAATCCCAGGGTCGAGGCCCACACTATCAGTAGTTTCAGGAATGAATCTCAGGGTCGAGGCCCACACTATCAGCAGTTTCAGGAATGAATCCCAAGGTCGAGGCCCACATTATCAGCAGTTCGGGAATGAATCCCAGGGTCGAGGCCCACATTACAAGCAGTTTCGGGAATAAATCCCAGGGTCGAGGCCCACAGTATCAGAAGTTTTGGGAATGAATCCTAGGGTCGAGGCCCACATTATCAGTAGTTTCGGGAATATATCCCAGGGCCGAGGCCCACATTATCAGCAGTTTGGGGAATGAATCACAATGTCGAGGCCCATATTATCAGCAGTTTCGGGAAGGAATCCTAGGATCGAGGGCCACATTATCAGCAGCATCGGGAATGAATCCCAGGGTCGAGGCCCATATTATCAGAAGTTTCGGGAAGGAATTCTAGGGTCGAGGCCCACATTATCAGCAGTTTTGGGAATGGATCCCAGGGTTGAGGCCCACATCATCAGCAGTATTGGGAATGCATCCCAGGGTCGATGCCCACATTATCAGCAACATCGGGAATGAATCGAAAGGTCGAGGCTCACATCATCAACAGTATTGGGAATGAATTCCAGGGTCGAGGCCCACATTATCAGCAACTCCTCGGGAATGAGGATTACCAAGCTGGGAATGACACTCCGGGAATGGAGCATGGGTCGAGGCCCACATCGTCAGTGATACCTCGGGAATGAGATTTAGCATGCCGGGAATGGCGCTCTGGGAATGGAGCATGGGTCGAGGCCCACATCAGCGATGCCAGGAATGGCGCTCCGGGAATTGAGCATGGGTCGATGCCCACATCAGCAATACTGAGCAATACTGAAAATGGCACTCCGGGAATGGAGCATGGGTCGAGGCCCACATCAGCGATGCTGGGAATGGCACTCCGGGAATAGAGCATGGGTCGAGGGCCATATCATCACATGCCGGGAATGACGCTCCGGGAATGGAGCATGGGTCGAGGCCCATAACCGCAATGCCTCGGGAATGAGGTTTAGCATGTCAGGAATGGCGCTCCGGGAATGGAGCAAGGTTCGGAAGGGGACCAGCGACGCCTTGGGAATGAGGTTTAGCATGTTGAGAATGGCGCTCCGGGAATAGAGCAAGGTTCGGAAGGGGACCACAACTTATCAACACAATTCGGGAATAAATCCCAGGGAACAAAGCCCACATTCGGTGGTTCAGAAACAAAGCCCAGGGGTCGAAGCACCTCGCCACCATATCAGCTCAGTCCGGTAGTGATTCCTAGAGATCGCAGCATTTTGCAGGGATGAACCTCAGGGGTCGTACCACCTCACCACTAGATCAACTCAGTTCGAAGCAACAGGAAAGTCAGGCAGCAGCTGGCGAGCCAGGTAAGTAAAAATACATTGCATAACTTTGATAGGATTGTCATTGTCACACACTGCACAAGTCCCATCAAAGTGGGGGCGATTATAGGCACTGTATTTTTGCATATAAGTCCCGATGATAAGCCTCATACGGAGGAACTACCCTTTAAGTTGCGGAAGTCGCGGGAAACAGACGTCCGAAGGGAAAATTCAGGAATCAATACCTTGTTGGACTTAATTCATTTGTCTAGCCTCGGGCTCGCTCGTTGGACCTCTGTTTTAAAATTTATCCTCGGCCCAAAACCCCACAACATACACCAAGCCACTAACCGAATTATAACAAACAAACCAGCCCCTCCTCACGAACCCAAAAGCCGAATCAAACCTGCCTAACACTCACTAGCCACTCAAAGCCAATAAACCTTCCACATACAACCTTCTCATCGAATGAACAACAGCCCTCACATACCCACTCAGCCCCTCCACTAACGCATGAACAACAGCCCTCACGAACCTACTCAGCCCATCCACTAACACATGAAAAGCAGCCCTTCTAAACACTGAAAATAGTCCCAAAAGTCCCCAAACCAGCGACCCAAAATAGAAAAACAGCGAAGGAAAATAGCGGACCAGCGAACCAGAAAAGCAGCGAAACGTTAACCCTTCCGGCGACGTCCCAACGCACTCCCAAGAAGCGACTTAAAAGGTAAGACCTGAGGGCACCCTTTGTTATATTTTATTTTGTTATCCCGGACATGGCATGCTTGGTTGGACGTGGAATACATTAAACCGGGTATGCGAAGTCCTATATTGAAAACGGCCAAATTCTTTGGTCACATATTTATTGTTCCGTATTTATTTCGTATTATTAGTCTTTTATTATTTCGCATTTAATTTCCGTTTATTGTTGTTTTATTATTCCACGTTTGTTTTGTTCTCTTCAGTTACTTATGGTCATATGCATTATCAAGTTTCATGTATGTCAATATTAGGACAGTAATTGAGTGTTGCTTCTCGTGGTATATCGGATGGAAACCCAGACGTAAATTCTGTAGCCGAATCCGAATGGAGGGTAGTACGGTCTGTACTTGGGATACAACTCCACGTACTGCTTGAGGAAACGTTCACGCATATGTTCATGAAATTGTGTGCTTGTCGTTATGTCGATTTACTTTTATGCATGCAAACTTAGATATAGGTTCTACTCCTATGTATGCAAACTTAGATATAGGTTATTCTCATGTATGTATATTGCGTAGACTTGGTTATATTATCACATAAATCCGTTCATTACAAGTGGCATAAGTAAGGGACCATTCCGAACCCAACAGTTTGAGGTCTTCCCTTGCGAGGGGTGAGCGTGGCCTTAAATCATTTCCCAGTTCACGCTGGGTGGCGACTCTTTTATTCTCCAGTTTAGTCCCCCGTAGGCTACTCCGTACTCCCGACCGGGCCGCGAGTCTGGAACAGCATCACCGATTTCTGTGTCCTACATAAGGCTCATTTATATTTTTGATGAAGTCAAATTCTTTGATTGTCTCATCAAATCGTATATTCCAACTTCTGGAGGCTTTCTTGAGTCCATAAATGTATCGTTTAAGCTTGCATTATTTATTATGATCATCCTTAGATGCAAAACCCTCAGGTTGTGTCATATAGACTTCCTCTACGAGGATCCCATTAAGGAAAGTTATTTTGACATCCATCTGCCAAATCTCATAATCAAAGTGTGCAGCTAGTGCTAGTAAAATTCGAATGGACTTTATCATTGCAACATGCGAGAAGGTTTCGTCATAGTCAATTCCTTGGATTTGTCTATGACCTTTCGCCACCAACCTAGCCTTGTAGGTTTGGATGTTGCCTTCTGCATCAGTTTTACGCTTGTAAATCCACTTGCAGCCTATGGGTTTTATCCCTTCAGGTGTATCCACTGTTGGACAATTATGACCCATATCGTCACTATTTGTACAGATCATGGTGTTGTTGTACAAATTAAATATGTGACAAAGGAGATTGCACTCTTATCATTTGTGATTAGATCACCAAGATATATAAATGATATGAGGTCCTTATGATTTGTTCCTGGATTGAGAATGATATGAGACAATATCAGTCCACGAAGGATAAATCATTAAATATCCATAGTCAGAGTATTATCGAGATTGGACATCGATAAATACGTAAAAGACTAGTATTACACTTGTGCGCGTTGTGAGGGCACAACGACATAGTTCTCATATATTTGGGTATAAGATACTCATGCAAGTGTAATAGGAGGTTGTGTTTTACCGATGGTACAGGAAACAGCTTCGCTCTGGATAGACCCCCTCGGAATTCCGTTGGTAGTATGACTATGTGTCTATGGAAGTCGAAATCAGGGTAGGTGTATTTGGTCTTAACCTGAGACTTGCACCGCTAATACTTGCGACAATCAATGTACTTTGGTTTTGGTCGTCCAGGGCTTTAACCGATTTCTATGTACGCCTCTTCTGGGTATATCGAGAATCATAGTGTGTTGGGTGTGATGTCAAGACGGAAGTGTCACTCCAGTCATATGGAGATGATGGTCACGTAGGATACGGTACTAGTACTCTTAAGTACTGCAGTCATCGGGATAAAATGACAAGGTCAGGTTTATTCGATTATAGAGACTAGTTACCAGACATCCGACATGTGCTTCGTACGGGGCAGACACAATTCCATCCCCAGGCCTATCACGTGATCATTCGATACTAGATCGACATACACAATACTACGTATACTACGCCTGATATAGATCCTTTATTCCTGTAAGGATATTTCTGGAGAATTGGGTAGGCATGGCGCTTTGCTAGAAGCCAACCTTGTCTTGTAAATCAGTACAAACGTAGTACGAGGTACTTACGTGTTCGGATAGTCCGACGACCGAATTTACTGCCAACATATCTGGGGATCTCATGGGTCGCTTCCCGAAGATTCACCGATGACGTATGACTCGCACTTTTAATTAATCTGGGATTAATTAGATGAGAGAGAAAATTAATCTGGGATTAATTGGGAAATATTTTATCTGGGATAAAATATCATTTAAAGAGAGATAACGATTAATTTGGAATTAATCGATTAATTAATATATTCGATATATTAAACGAAATTGGATTTCGACGCGGAATTAAAATTAGATTTTAATTCGGGCGAACGAATTAATTTAGAATTAATTCGTTAGTGATGTGAATAGTGACTTCGCTAGGCGTAATCATTTAATTGCGTCGCAATAGAAAATTCGTTAATTTGGAATTAGCGAACCCGAGCCCGGGATTGTTTGCGAGTGCATTCGTATTTCGAATTCAAGTGCGGCACGCAAGTCAAATCAAGCGTCAAATCTCTAGTCACATCAAGCGTCAAATCATGTCACTTTGAGTGATGTGACAATTGATTGATTTGATTGATTGATGGATTGATTGATTGATGTTAGTGGTTGTCATTTATGGCTTTTATTGTTTGACCTTTTAAATCCAAAATTTGGTATATGTTTTTGGAAAATGAATTACCAAAAACCAATTACACATTTTCATCTATCTCACTCTCATTTCTTCTCTTATCTCACGCCCATTGGGGCTAGTTTTCTTCACTCGTTTTCTGGGTAAAACCGTGAGCAGAAAGGGAAGCTAAGTGTGATTTTGTTGTAAAATCAAGAGTGCTAGCATACTCCGGGATCATGCGAAGGTGATAGGGAAGTCCACCCATGAGTCGGGAATTATTTGACGAAGCTTGGAGCTTGGATTCTCGAAGATTGATGGCCGAAAATGGAGCAGTCCAGAAGCTCACTGCCGAATGCACCAGTGAGCAGAAAATGGAATTTTTGTTGCCTCCCGCGTCGCTCAACCGATCGATGTGAGTATTCCGTAACTTCGTTGATTTGTATACGCATTTGTTTCATGCTTGTTTAATGATCTTGGGACCTTAACAAACACCAACAATGGTATCAGAGCAAGGTTGAGCATGAAAATGATTTAGGGTTAAAATTTGGGTAAAATTGATTTTGAGCATGAATAATGAAATTGGATGATTTAATATGCTTAATTGATGTTTAATTGAGGATTGATTAGATCAATTTGAAGAAATTATGTTTGGAACAAATTTCCCCAATTTTTGAGGCTTGGCCGAAAATATGGATGCCCTAAATTGTCTTGGATTTTTTGATTTTGATAATTGGATGTGTTGGAAATCATTTGGGGATATTGAGTTAATGTTGAATTGAATTTAATTGGATTGAATTTGATTTGGGCATAAAATTTCCCCTTGGCCGAGACTGATATAACATGTAATTGGGTTTGATTTTTGATGAAATGTGTTGTACATGTTTTGTTGTAATTGAGCATGATTAATTAGGCTAATTGATGTTTTAGAAATGTTAATTGGGTAATTAATTATGTAATACACTTTGGTAATTAAATTAAGAAATTGGATTTTTGGAATTTAATTAAATTGGGCCTATTTTGTAAAATTGGGCTTAAGTGTTGTTATTGGGCTTATTGGGCTTGGTTGTACCAAGATGGGTTTAGGAGAAATTGGTTGGATCCAATTGGGCCCAAAACCGCTTCCATAAAGCCCAAATGCGACTAATGGACCTTTAAAGTTTAATTGGGCCTAATGGGCCAAAATTGATTTCTGGGCTTATGGGGTAATTCCCTGATTGGATTTTGGTTATTCGGTTTGACCTGAGTTGACCAAAAGTCCACGCCTTAAGAAATTAATTAAAAGCCCATTGGACTTTAATTGAATTGACGTTGGACGTTAATCGGGCTTTGAGACCCGTAACGATTAAATTTGGAATTTAAGTCGTATAGGTTCGTTAATAAAGTGTAGTATTTAATTTGGAATTAAATAGCGAGTTAGTATTAAATACAAATTGAATTGGATTTAATTTTGTAGTTTAATTTAATTCGAGAATTCGTACTTTAAGTATTTATTCGCAAAACGAGTTTGACTCGAGCAAAATCAAATCGTTGTTTGAACATTGGATGGTCACTAATTATCAGATTAATTAATTTGATTAGATTGATTGATAACATGCTTGTGTGAATACATGGTTGCGATGCATGAATAATGTATATTATATGGATATTAGATGGGTGGGGCAATTTTAGAAATTGTTGTAATAAATTTGATTTATTAATTGGACCTGCGTGTCCAGCCTTATTACCTCCTTATTCTTTGTATTCTCTTCTCACCTATTCCCCTAAATGTAAATGAGGTTTCTTTAGAAGTGTAGTGTAACGGGTAGAAGCAAATACTTGTGCTAGCAGGAGAGAGAAATTGAGAGATTTGATCTAGGATCAATGTGTAAAGTATCAATCCGCATATCATTATTATTTATTTATATGCGCTTTATTATGTGTTTAGAATGCATGTTTAAGGGTGTATGATGATGAGACCTTAACAAAGATAATAAATTGGTTGCCAATTTTCACGCGAAAAACCCTCGCAAAATATTAAGCGTTTTTTCCTTCCATTGAGTGATTCTTACTCAAGATCCGTGACTGGCATTGACTTGTTGGCCAAAGTCAAGGCCTTTGTCCGTCGAGGATGTGTTTGAATCACGAGAGCTTTGTTCCATATTGGTGTCTTGTCCAAGTTGTGGTTTGTTGGCCAAAGTCAAGACCACTTCTTGTCCATCGACATTGATTACAAAGCTTTCCATGGTCAATGGGTCGCGCTTGACTGGGATCACTAAGTTTGTTGTGCCAAAGCCAAGGCTTAGTTGATTCAGAGGAAAAATGTTAGGTAATACATTGGATGTATTGGCATATATAAGATATATGTTTCGGACTTGGATGTCCCCCTACTGGATCTAGGAATTGGATTGGATCCAATTGATCTTAGAGATCTACCTAGTTAATTATCATACAATTTGTTGGCCAAAGTCAAGATTGTGTGATATTTAACGGGATCCTAGCCCGTTAGGAAACACGATTTCCCGAGTACTCTACAGAGGGTTAGAGGCTCGCCGAAAAATAGTGGGAGGCAAGAATTGAATTTGCAATATTCGTTTAATTACTTGCCATACGCGCTCAATCAAATATCATTTGTCAAATAAATTAAATGTTAGTTGGACTAATATTTAAATTGTTGTTTTAATTAACAGTTGGACTGTATTCAAACTAATTCAATAAATAGTTGATTTTATAATTGGATTATAGTAATCAATATAATTGAATTAACAAATTAAAAGTAAAGTTGATTATATAGTTGGACTATAGTAATCATTATATATAATAGTACCTGATATCGTTGATTAAATAGTTGGACTATTAGAAATCAAGATAAAATTGAAAGATTGACATTTAAAACATAATCCTAGGGAAAATGTATTTAAATGGTTTAATTTTCAAAATTGGGAATAAAATTTCAGGATGGGCCTGGAAAATAATAAGTTACTTTATTTGATAAAATAACATATTAAGCCTAAGCCCAGAGTTAAGCAAATAGTAGAGCATAATCTTTGGAAGATTTATGTGATGATAACTTTAGTGCTTAATCCATTAAGCTTGTCGTAGTAGACTCCTTAATTTCTTAATCAGAACTAAGAATTAGATCCTTAAAGTATGATAATGAAATTGAAGGATCTTCATAAATCTATCTTTAGATTTTAGAAGTACTAAATTGCAATAAATAACTCTTGGAGAGTTAATGACTATTCTCAAGGAGACAAAGTCAAAGTTTGCAATAAGGCAAGTAGCGCAAGGTGCACCTTACTTCGATATTCTAGAAACCCAAGGCTTGGCCAAAGGCTTCTGGAATATGGAAAAGGGCAAAGGCAAATCATTATAATCTTCTGGGAAGATAATGGACATATCCCAAAATGTCTGCCTAAATTATGGCAAACGGGATCGCGGAAGCGTGACTGCCGTTTGGACAAAGCAGACATGAAGGAAAAGAAGACAAACAAGGCTCTGACTTCAAATATGATTGTCATAAATATGTTCATGACTAGTATTGAAATGAGATTTTAAATACTTAGTGTGATACATAAATATATGTATTGATGTTCAGAATCTGTTTTGAACAGGATACTGACTTCAATAGAGATTTATCTGTGAATTGTAAACGGGACGAAAGTCGCTGTTTTAACCGTAGATACCTAAATTTAGGAACTACCCTCGGGTGTGTACCTAAATTTGGAAACTGTTATAATGTGATTAGTTTGACTAGAAACATCATCTCTATATCAGTGTTTAACCTGCTGCGGGTGAACCTTTATATTCTAGAACACTAAAGTGTTTCATTATATAAAGATGATATTGAGATAAACACATTAGATGTGAATAACAAAATTTATATTTTGAATATAAATAAATCTCAAACATATAACATGACAAACAATTAGCTCAAACTGATTTGATCAGAAGAAACTCAATTGTGGCATTGTTGTCTGGGACACAACTAAAACAAGAATCGTATATCCACACTTTCGAAGAGTGGGTACTAAGACTGATTTGATTCCAGTCAAATAAAGTCTACGAATCTAGTTTATTGGGCAAAGTGCCTAAAACACATTTACTTGGTAAAAGTGTAAATGCCACCGATCTGTAAGCCTTAGTTCATAGTGAAGCAATTGGGCCAATGTCTAGCTAGGCTAGAGGTGGATGTGAATATTTCCTGACCTTTACGGATGTGGCATCGCTTTATGGTTATGTGTCTCTTTTGAAGAACACAAATCGGAAACTTTTATAGTTTCGACACGAAATAGACAAACAAATCGGCTATAGTATTAAATCGTCACGGTTAGACCATGATGAAAATACTTAAGCAATAAGTTTCTAATATACTTGAAAGAGTATAATATTCTTTCAAATGAGGATTCCTCCCGGAACACGTCATTTTGACGGTGTGTCCGAACTGAGTAACCGAATTATGTTAGACATGATTAAAGTTAATCATGAGTCGCTCTGAGCTACCATTTCCTTCAACGGATAAGCTTTAACAGTGCAGAACTTATTTTGAATAAGGTTCCATAAAAATCTGTTTGACAGATATCATATTAGATATGAACGGGAAGGAAACCAGGTTTCTCATTCCTGAACATTTGGGAATGCTGGGCATATGTTTGGATGATACCAAACTAAAACCCAAATTGGATAAGTGCCAATTGTAGGTTATCCTAGGGATACCAAAGTATAGTACTTATACAACTCACGAGAGAACAATGTAATTGTTGCTCACCATGCGGTTATCCTAAGAGGAATACCGATATGCAGTGGTAAGTGGGAGGATAGTAAAACTCGATGAAAATCGGGGTAATACTATTCCAGGCATCGATTCCTAATGGAACATAAATAGTTCATCAAGATGTAACTATTCCATTAATCTTCGAATACACAAGAACCACGTAGGTCGGAGAGAGTCAGAAAACAACCTGGGGTATGGGTTTCTGATCTCACCTCATAAACATGTCTATCTTATTGAGGTATACTAACTGACTACGTATGACGAAGTGATACAAGGTATTGACTCCCTATTATGGAAAAGTGCCATGATATTCGAAATAGATTCCATGTAAATCGACAAGTTTGGATACTAGTTGATGTACCGCAAGGCATTGTGCCTATTGGTACTGTATAAATCTTCAAGGAAGACGTACATGGAAGGCAAGATACCAACGTATAAAGCTAGGCTTTTAGCGGAAAGGTATCGTTATCAACATTATGTTGATTTTGATTCAACCTTTTACCTGTTGCCACGGTATATCCATTTGGATAATGCTTGTTAAAGTTGCGTATTTCATTTATGAAATATGTCAGCTGAACGGGAAAATCGCTTTCCTGAAAAGGAAACCTTTAGGAGAATGTTTACAACATCTTGTCGGTTTTGTCGTACCATAACAAGCAAACAAGGTTTGCAGGTTATTCGATCAATGTTTGGATTGAAACAAGCATTAGGTTCTTGGAATTACCGTTTTGATGTAATCATAATAGTTTATGATTTAATTCAAAACAAAAATGATTCTTGTGTATATAAGAAGGTTAGTGGGAGCGCACTGCCAATCACTGTCCTATAAATAATGATAATATGTCATTTCTTGGAAATGATATTCCCATAAAACAATCTGTGAAAGCTTGGCTTTCGAGAAAACTCTCCGTGAAATCATACATTGAAAAATATACGCGACCTGGTGTCTCATACGCTTTGAGCATATGGATTCAAAAACAGGCCAATCCTAGTGATAGTCACTGGATTGATATTAAGAACATCCGTTATTATCTTAGAGAACTAATGATGCTGTCTTAATCTATGGAGAATGAGAACTTGAAGTGACTGGGATCACTGTAATAAGTTTCCTAAACCGATAAGACGATTATAAGTCGCAAATGGTACTATACAGTTTGAATGACTTAACAGTGAGCTGGAAATCTTCCAAGCAAGATACTGTTACCGAATAAACAACAAATGCGGGTAATTGATGCAGATGGGGCGGCAATTGAAGCCATTTGGGTCGATAACAAATCTAATTAGATTAGATATAATTATGTTAGCAGCTAAGCTAGGCGTCAGCACAGGCTAAAGAATTAATGGTCTCATCAACGATCTAGATAAATACTTCGACTATTCATCTGATTCGTTCGGATCATACATCGTGGCGATGTGATGATCGAATAAATCACATCAGATGATAATCATACAAATTGCTGACGAAAGCATTTTCTCAACAGTTTGAGCCAACCGTACATAAGTCGGGTGTTAGACACTCGAGTGACTGGCTATAGGCCAAGTGGGAGATTGTTGGACAATTATGACCCATAGCGTCACTATTTGTACAGATCATGGTGTTGTTGTACAAATTAACTATGTGACAAATGAGATTGCACTCTTATAATTTGTAATTGGATCACCAAGATATATAAATGATAGGAGGTCCTTATGATTTGTTCCTGGATTGAGAATGATATGAGACAGTATCAATACACTCTCTATTTCCTTAGAAAGTCTCTAGATGCTTGCACCCTAAAATAATCATTCCAATTCTAATCATATATAGAATCATCAAGCATATGAGTTATAATATGTTGGAATTATTTTAGGCATTAAATAAATTTGATTAATATTTAATTATGATATTGCATTTTATTTTATTCAAAAAATTTACTATTCACATTTTTTTTACAGATGCGTGAACTTTAAATGCAATTTCACAATTCAAATCTTAACCAAATCATGCAAAACTTGTGCCTAAAATTAAGTTCAGGGTGTTAGATTTCCAACGAGCTTTTACACACCCAATTTCCAGTTCAAATGAGAAAGAACTAATTAAAACAAAAATGGCGCTCTGATACCACTGTTGGGAAGCGGCCGCGAGTGCGCAGCGGAAAATTAAGAGATTATGATGCCACTATCCCTTTGCCCAAGACCCATTTGTTTTGATTATTCTACAAGCCTAGGCATGTTACTATATATTCTAAGCATAATAAAAACTCATAAAAAATGCAAAGAACATAAACCTAAACATGCTAACTATCATAAGAACTCTAATTAAAATAAAGAAAGAAAAAGACTTACTTGAACCGAAGACTCCTCCAGTCCTCCCTCTAATCTACAAGCTTTTCTCGAAATCAGCAAGCTTTTCTACGTTTCAAAGAGCCAACCAAGTGTGTGGCCTCCAAAGGTGCACACACCAAAGCCAAAACTCAACGGAAAGACTACGCCTTGAGTGCACAGGTATTTTGCCCTTGGTGCTAGCCTAGGCAAATACCTCAAAACTTTCAAATCGAGGTTCCTCTAGTCAATTAGACTTAAGGATCCTCAAAATCAGTGGCTTACTCTTTAAACTTTAGAGTTGCAAACTTATATAAACCCAAGATATGAAAGGTTTTGGTGTAAAAATTTGTAAAGAATTCTTTGGGTTTATATAGGTGCTCCAAAGACAACAAAATTAATTAAGAATTCGATGTGGGATAAATGCTAATTTAATCTTAGCCATTGGATCTTAATTTATTGGTTTAATGAGATTATAAAACCCTAATAAGAGTTTGGGCCTAATTGGAATTCAAAACAAATAACAAATAAAATTTTTTACTATTCACATTACTATTCACGTTTATTTATTTATTTATTCCAATTTCCAAAGTGCCCCTATCGTCATTCACCAATCTCTAAGCCACTATAGAACCTCATAAATGATATGTTCAATAATTAAACACGTTGAACCATTTATGAAAAATTCCTACAACAATCATATATGCTGTTAAATTTGTACTGTGCACTGTTAACCATTGATTTCGATTTTATTGTGTATGACCTTTTGGATTCCCTTAAGTTGGACATAAAATGAATCATGATAATTTAATTCAACATAAATTATCATCCGATCAGATGGTCGTTCGATTTCAATGACCAAGATTGACATCTAGCAATATGTCAAGGTCCTCAAATGAGAAGAAAAGATATATACCCATTCTGTATATGATTACGGTCCCTCGCCTCACTGTATCCCCACCGTTTGACCTAAGGTATGGAAAGTGTCCACCCATATAGTCAACAGTATGATGTTGATAGTGTCATGAATCGTGCTAACCCAAGAATCTCACATGATTCTTCCGCTGCGGCCACAGTCTCAAGCACTGATCACACATATCAACACGCCAACTGGAATACTACTCTTGTAAGAAAATATTATCCGAGAGAGTGGCGATTCTCTGTTGTATCTTTATAAACTTCATGTGTTTCAATAAATGACCCAATCATACCCATATGACCGGATCTTTTGAACCGGAGAAGGAGAATGTCAAAGTTATCTGATCCACACATAAGATTGTAAAGACCTCAAGTCTAAGGACTAGTTATAAAATCAATACATGAAAGTTCTCACAGACACATGGGATAAACACTCCATGTGAAAACTTTCGGCGGTCAGTTCGATGGACACGAGCAACTCATGCATCCATGTGATACGCCAAACGGACGGATCTCTGCTAGTAGCCTATGAGATTGGCTACCCCACTTAAGGGCGGATCATATCATCATGCTAGTCTCTCCGCTTTGTGAACGCCCAGATTATTCACAAAACTATGACTAGGAACGTTTAAGAGTAATGATTCTCATAAGGCGTGGAAGCCATCATCTTATTACTCCAAGGGCTTTATTACAGTGTTTGATGATTCATATAAGTTATGTAAGACACATATAATAAAGATTGCCATTTTATTAATTAATGAAAATATTACAAATACATATACATATAGCTCATCCACAAGTTGGGTATAGGGCATATCCCTAACAATTACAAGCTAAATGCACCTTTAAATAGACCATTGTAAAATCCTAAGTTAACTTAAATAAAGAAAACTAATTAAACTAAAATACTTAAAAGAAATCATAATTGGACTAATAAAACTAAATTCTAAGTTAAGTAAGACTTAAATTTCATGTATGGGTTTTAAATTAACCTTAGAGTTCAGCCCATGATACTAAAACATAAATTAAACTTAAAACATAAAACAAAAAAATTATAAGGATTCATTATGATTGAATTTTGACCAAGAAAGATTTCAAATTTGTATTTAATGTATACTAAAACATTGTAGATCTTTGCATCTTCTTTCTAACGCAACTTGAATCTCCAAAATGAGATATCAAATGAGAAAGTTATGGCTAAAATACGAACACTGTATAAATTTCGCCATTGCATATATCAAATCGAAAATGTAGTTTCATTGGGTTATTCCCATCTTCTGTAACCTCAATTAAGTGCATGAAGACAAGATCTATTTGTACTTATGAATGGATCAACTTTGGCATGTTAAATATGTCCATCTTAGCCATCTTAGATCGTATTATTCTCCATTTCCTAGAAAAGATTCATCCTCGAATCCGAACTAGTTGCTTTGATATATAAATAATAATTATTATTTATATCTGATTGAAATTAGATGACTTAAGACATTAAGAAATTGAAATCCATGGAAAAGATAATAATAAACTGAATTTTTGATAGAAAATACTCAAAGGAACCAAATCTTGAATATAAGAACAATCAAATATTTAACAAGACTTTATTAAAACTAGATAAGAACTAAAATCAATATAATAAAACTGACCAAGAACTGAAATTAAGTAAGAAAAATGACTCAAAAATTAATAGACACAAAACAAGAAAAATACACTCCAAAAAACTGAAACAAAGAACAATAAAGGACAAAAATCTGACATTGGAATCCTAAGCTCTCGATACCAACTGACAGAAACCACCGTAGGAATGATTCGTAGATAATCACACATGATTGAGTGAAATCCAAGGACCTTGAATCACAATTTTATAAGAATAAAACATCTTCTAAGATCAGATTGAACTCTCAAGAAACTTGTTCTTAAAAAACTTTTCTTAATTGTTGAAAGAAATCTTACTAGCTATTTAGCGACGCCATAAAGATCGCCAATATTTGATAAGTCTTGATAAAATAGCAAGAGAGAATCCACTATCACGCATAATTGGGTGTTAAACGCAAGTGATCGTTCTTTATTTCAAATTCTCTATCAAAATTACAAGCTAAAGGTACCTTCAAATAGACACTAGTAAAATCCTAAATTAAATTAAATAAGAAAATTTAATAAAATTAAAATATTTAAAATAAATCATAATTGAACTAATAAAACTAAATCCTAAATAAAAAAAGACTTAAAATTTCGTGGTTTTAAATTAACATAAAGTTCAGCCCATGAGACTAAAACATAAATTAAACTTAAAACATAAAACATAGTAGAGATTTATTTTGATCGAATTTTGACCAGGAATGATTCCAAATATGTCTTTCTAAACTACAAAGTTGTAGATTTTTGAGTCTTCTTTAAAACGCAACTTGAATCACCAAAATCGGATATCGGATGAGAAAGTTACAGTCAAAATACGAAGACTATACAAATTCTACCACTGCATATATCAAATCGAAGATGTAGTTTCATTGAATTATGTCCATCTTCTGTAGCCTCAATTAAATGCTTGAAAACTGAATCCATTTGTCCCTCTGAATGACCCAACTTTGAGATGTAAAAGAAACCCATTTTAACCATCTTGGATCGTATCAAAATATATAATAAATTAATACTTAATCATCATATTAGATATCACCCACAACTAAGGGAGAAAGAATCAAACATAACTTGTAAGGTGGAATTTGATAAAGTGGATGATGTTAATTAGGCTAAACTAAGTGGCAGTAGTCAGCGCATTACAAATATTATTATTCAATGAATCAATAAGCATATCACTTTGGTTTGAAAACACTACATCATTTGACACTAAAATTTGTGGCTGTATTTATATAATGGTGACATCCAAATATAAACTATTGGTTGGCATGTTGGAATTTGTGACATTGCTTGGCCTTTCTTTCCCTATGTACTTAATATAATTACATAAATATTATACTTATTAATTGATGGTATGACGTCATTTGTATAATTATCGTGTATTAAAGAATTTTCCCATCAATTAATATGAGTGCGGCATTTGCGACATCAACTGAGAAAATCCCACAATCCTTTTGTGTTCCATTATCATTTTTATAATTTCTAATAATTATTGAAGTTTAGACTTGAACTTGAAGGGCTTGTCAAGAGCAACAACAAAATTTTTCCACCAAATCCCATTATATAGTTGTACGGGCCAAATTTGGGTCAAGGGCAATATCGTCTTTCCACTTCAAATCTAGCACCAAACAAAGCCCAAAAATAATGACCCGGCCCAAAAAATTTTACATTATTAAACCATGACAAAACCATCAGCTTAAAGACAAACCACTTTTCCAACAAATACCAGCTCCACATGCAAATTGTTTTCCCCCACAAAAACAGAAACATTAAACACATTATAGGCCCATTTTTACTAATTACAGCTAAAAAGCCAACTCAAAAGGGATATCATTGATCCTATAAATAGCAGCATAATTCAGAACATATTCATTCAACTATGAGCCTTCATACTTGAACTCTTTAAGATTCTCAATCCCTAAATACCGGCCACCGCCCTCACGGCAGTCAACAAAAATCAAGGTAATTTCCGGTAATTCATTATACACAGCTTGTCTTCACTATTGACTTGAGTTTCGGAGTGCCTACGGCACCCACCACACCGGTGGGCAGTACTCCCGCTCACTCTACCTTTGTTTTGCAAGATCGCTAGTGCCCCCAACCTATAAATTCTCGATTATGGACCTCGGGCGAAAACCAGTATCCACAATAGCAGCCGACCAAAAGAATCATGACAATACCAATAATCATATGGTCTTATCCAACCTTTTGGGAACGTTCAATGATGTGGCAAATGATGATCCTTCCCCAAGCGACCATCCCCGAAATCATGCAAGAAGTGTACCAATGTCTCCAATCGACCAAGCCCAACAAGTCGCTTCCAATATGCGCAAAGAAATGATAGAATTCAAAAAAGCAATTTTGTCCAGCCTACCAGGAGTCAAGCTACCAATAAGGAAAAGTCGAGCCGGAACAATTTCTGACACACCATTTTTTGATACTATCACCTCTATAGAACTACCAAGGAATTTCATTCCTCAAGATATGAAAATATATGACAGATCGACTGACCCAGACGACCACATCGTCCATTCAAAATATAAGATGATTTCAATGGGCCTAACTCTTTGACAATGGGAAGTTGGAATGTGCAGAGGATTTGGAGAAATACTGGCGGGTCCAGTCTTAACATGGTTTATCAATCTCCCATACAGGTCCATTGGGTCATACCAGCAGCTGGCAGATGAGTTTGTGGAGCATTTCACAAGCTCTTGTAAGATTGAAAAGACTTCAGACGAACTGTACGCCATCCAACAACGAAAAAGAGAGTCGTTACAAAGTTACGTGGCTCGCTTCAATAAATAAAGGATAACTATACCATATCTCCATCAGCCTATTGTAGTAGAAGCATTCAGAAATGGTTTACTTTCAGAAAGTGGACTCTATAAGAAACTCAATAAATTTCGATGCTACACGATGGACCAAGCCATGGCTCGAGCCCAAATTGAAATTAGGTGGGAAGAAGACAAGGGGAACAAAAGGAAAGAAAATTCTTCTAGTTTTTAGAGTGATAGAATTCAAAATACTCCCAAACAACACAAAAAAACTTCCCAATAAAGCACCTCGGCCAGAAGATAGGAAGAATCATCAAAAGGTGCATCGACATTTCAACCGAGACTTCAACCGTCAACCCTTGCCATACAGGGTACAAGATAAATCCGTGAATAGGGAAAGACTCCCAACTAAAATTTCACTGTTTCCACATGAGAGTTAGTTTCGGTCCTCAAAAAGATGAGGAGCGAAATAAGATGGCCCCCACGCTTCAGTGATTATTCTGCCAAGAAAGATACTAGCAAATCGTGTGAATTTCATCGGGATTATGGACACACGACAGCAGATTGCATAGCACTGAGATTGGAGGTATTGGAGTTGCTGAAGAAGGGACACCTGAGAGATTTGCTCACAGAGAAAGGCAAAGCTACGATGGCTCGGAGAGACGAGAAAGAAGATGGCCCCACATCACCACCACCAATCAACAATACTGTAAGATTCTGGTGCATCCGAAGTCAGTGGTATCTCATACTCAGCCGCGAAACGACATTCCAGAGCAGAAACAATGGGTTTTTTCCATTCTACTGTGTCAATAGAGTGGATGTTTACGAACCTAACGATCGAATTTCCATAAGACAACAACTCTAGTCAAATGAACCCTCATCATGACGCGCTGGTGATCTCTTTGCAGGTTGCAAATTTTATGATCAAACGAGTTCAAGTTGACACGGGATCATCAGCAAACATCATCTTCAAAAGTGCCTTTTCTGACATGGGAGCCGAGATAGAAAAAATCAATAGGAAATCAACAGTTCTTATTGGATTCAGAGCGAATAGAAATTCACAACATGGGAGATATCTCTCCCAGTCTACGCAGGAGGAATCAATAAGATGACTATATTTTTGGTCCTCGACTGTCCCTCAGCCTACAACTTAATTATTGGCAGACCTTGGATTCATGAGATGAGGGCATTCTCGTCTACTTACCATCAACTACCTAAATTTCCCACAAGGTGGGGAATCCAAGAGATTAAGGGGGATCAATCTACTTTCAGAAGTTGTTACTAGATGACTTTGAAAGCAAAACCACAATCGGCATAGCAATTAATGAAAGGGTCTAGTGCTTCACAACCAGATCTACCAAGCATAGAGGAGCTTGATAAGGTTCAAATTCACCCACAACATGCAGATCATAAAACACAGATTGCGGCTAATCTAGATCCCAAGCTACGAGCCGATTTAATTGATTTCTTGAAAAAGCGACATGATTGTTTCACCTGCTCTCACAAAGATATGACCGAAATCGATCCAGAATTAATCACTCATGAGCTCTATGTGGACCCAAACTACCCTCCTATCAGACAGAAGAGAAGAAAGTTCACCCTGGAGAGAAATCAGATCATTGACGAAGAAGTTCAAAAAATTGTTACAAAATGGAGCCATCAATGAGGTCCAATTCCCAGAGTGGTTAGCCAACGTGGTGATAGTGCGAAAGAAGAATGGGAAATGGCGAGTCTGCATCGACTTCACAGATTTGAACAAGGCATGCCCCAATGATTCATTCCTTTTGCCTCACATTGATTCGTTGGTTGATGCTACAGCAGGCCATGAATTGTTAAGTTTCATGGATGCGTATTCAGGATACAATCAAATCCTCATGCATCCAAACTACCAAGAGAAGACTGTATTTGTCACCAACAGAGGCATATATTGTTACAAAGTGATGTCATTCGACCTCAAAAATGCTGGAGCCACTTATCAACGCATGGTAAACAAAATGTTTTCTCAACAAATTGGGAAAACTATGGAGGTCTACATAGATGACATGCTGGTAAAATAATTGGAATCCGAACAACACCTATCACATTTGGAACATGCATTCGACACAATGAAGAGGTATGACATGAAATTAAATCCAACAAAATGTGCTTTTGGTGTCGCTTCAGGCAAATTTCTTGGGTACATGGTCACACGACGAGGGATAGAAGCCAATCCAGGTCAGATCAAATCCATACTTGATATTCCCTCTCCTATTAATCCAAAACATGTCATGCGACTAGCTGGTAGAATTGCTGCACTTAATAGATTCATCTCCAAGTCAACAGACAAAAGTTTTTTATTATTCTCCGCCCTAAGGAAAATGAATAACTTTGAATAGACTCCAGCCTGCGAGGAAGCTTTGAAAGAACTCAAACGGTAATTGTCTTCCCCATATTTTTTATCAAAGCCACTCGACAATGAAAGGTTTTTCCTCTACTTAGGAGTTTCAGAATGAGCAGTAAGTGTAGTTTTGATCAGAGAAGAAAATGGGACATAACTCTCAGTCTAGTATGTGAGTAAAGCACTATTAAATGCAGAGTCACGCTACCCTCATATGGAGAAATTGGTTCTGGCTTTGGTAGTGGCAGATATGAAGCTACGGCCCTATTTTCAAGGGCACCCAATCACGGTTTATACATCGTGGAAGACTGACGAAAGCCTGAGCTTTCAGGAAGACTACGAAATGGGCTGTGGAGCTTGGAGAACACGACATCACATATGAACCATGCACTGCAATCAAATCACAATCCATCGCAGATTTTGTAGCTGACTTCAGCCCCAGTCTACATGCACCAACTAAACATGAGATCCAATGTATTCATCCATTGTCCACATGGAAACTTGCAGTGACGGATCGAGCAATAAGTGTGGGTGTGGATTAGGGATTGTGATTACCACACCCGAATGCGATATATTGTAGCAGGCACTCAATTGCGGCTTCAGAGTCTCCAATAATGAAGTTGAATATGAAGCCCTCAAAGCCGGCCTGAACTTGGCCCAAGAATTTGGAGCCAAAAAGATAGAAGTGAATTCAGATTCTCAACAAGTTTTCAATCAATTCCAGGGTTCATATCAAGCACGAGACCCACATATGGCCTCTTATTTACAAAAGGTAAAGGAACTCCAGTCGACATTTGAGGAATTAACTATTTCTCAAGTGCCCAGAATTGAGAATACTCATGCAGAGGCGTTAGCCACTCTTGGTTCGATAATGCAAGGGGATAAAACCCAAGCCATCCCAATCGTATATTTGCAATGACCAGCAATTTGGAAAGGTGGAATCGAAGAAGTAACCATAATCACACTGGGCGACTCATGAATGACTCCAATTGTAAAATATTTACAAAATGGCATACTACCAGAAGATAAAATGGAGGCTCGAAAGATTCAACGACAAGCTGCCAGATTTACACTACATGATGGACAACTTTTAAGGAGGTCCATTTCTGGTCCCTACCTTAAATGGCTTACTCCCGATGAAGCCCAATATGTATTAGCTGAGCTACACGAGGGGGAGTGCAGAAACCATTCTGGTGGAAGAAGCCTAGCATGTCGAGCCCACATGACAAGGTACTATTGGCCTTCTATGAGGGCAGACTCGGCTGAATTTACCCATAGATGCTAGAAGTGTCAAAGATTTTCCCCAATCTCACACTTACCACCTGAGAAGCTCAACCCAATTCTGTCACCTTGGCCATTCATGAAATTGGGAATGGATATCGTTGGAAAGCTCCCAACCGCCCCAGGACACTGAGTCTACATGCTCGCCCTTACGGATTACTACTCTAAATGGATTGAAGCAGAAGGCTTTGCCAAGATACGAGACAGAGAAGTACAAAACTTCCTTTGCAAAAACATCATTTGTCGATTCGGACTACCAAGATACGAGACAGAGAAGTACAAAACTTCATTTACAAAAACATCATTTGTCGATTTGGACTACCAAGAGAAATTGTAACTGATAAAGGTTCCAAATTCATCAGCTACCGTTTCCAAGACTTCTGCGCGAATTGGGGAATCAAACTAAGCTTTTCAACCCCACGTTTTCCTTAAGCCAATGGTCAAGCATAATCATCCAACAATATGATCATAAACACAATTAAGAAAAGATTGGAGAAATTGAAAGGAGCATGGGCATATGAACTTCCAGGAGTCTTGTGGTCCTACAGAACTACTGCCCGATCGTCGACTAGACAAACCTCATTCTCACTTGCGTTTGGATGTGAAGCAGTAATTCCAGTCGAAAGACACCTCATTACCAATGGTTCGAAGAAGACTCAAATCAAAAACTCATGAGTTACAACCTTGACACGGTTGACGAATTAAGAGAACAAGCCTACATACGACTTGATGCTTATCAGTAGAAAATGGCCAAGTATTTCAACAGAAATGTCAGATGTAGAACGTTTCAAGAAGGAGACTAAGTCCTACGCAAAGTTTTTCAAAATATTAAGGAAATCAAAGATAGAAAGCTAGGACCAAACTGGGAAGGCCCATATGTCATTACGAAGATTGTTGGGCAAAGAGCTTACAAGTTGGAAACAACAGAAGGAAGGCCAATTCAAAATAGCTGGAATGCAATTTATCTTAAATGATTATACCGGTAACAATAATTTTCCCTCTTTGTCATAGCCAGTAAACCAATGATATTTATTTGACAATAAGAAATTTCATGTTTTCTCGTTAAGCAATTTATTTGCGTTTTGAAACTCGTGCAACAAAGCAAATAAGAAAGCTTAGAATTTGATCAAAAAGTAAACTTCCATTCAAATTTTAAGGTTTCCATTACAAAAAAAAACAACAAAAACGAAAATTACAAACTGCATAATTCATTCTACGGGCATCTCAGACGTCGAAACTTCAGAAGTAGGCTGAACATCCTCAGATGGGACTTCGGGATTTTGAATGAGAGCAGAGGAGATTGGGTCAATTTCAAGCAGTCCACAGTCTTCAACTGCTTCAACATGTTTCTCCGTAATAACCCCTTCATTTGTAGCCCCTCCAATTACAACTTGCTCTTAAACCACCTCTTTTGAAAGTACTTCCTCTCATTTCTCTTCTTATTCACCTTCACTTGAAAGAGACAACCCAGCAACCAATCTGTCATATTCTCTGATCCATTTCCTCGGCTTCCAAGTGACATGTTGTCCAGCCAGATATTCCTTCATTAGATTGCTTCTCCCATTCATCATCGATTCAAACACAATCACTTCAAGTTGTTCAAGTAACTCGGCTTTCTCTTTCATCAAATTATCCACACTTTCCTTGTACGCTTCATTGGTAGCTTCGGATACCTCCTCCAATTTTAGTGTTGCTTGAGTTTCCTTCAACTCCTTTTCAACCTTCCTCAACTTCCTTTCAGAGACGTCAAAATTCATCTTCAATTCGGCAAAATATTTTCTCACATATGTGTTGGCCTTCTCTAACTCTCTCACCCTCCTCTGGCTCAACTCAGCATACTCTTGCATAAAAATGCCACACTATATGACCTGAAACAAACTTCATTTATTTCTCTCATTCGACATAAAGATAGAAAAATAGATATACAAATATATTTATATTTCACCTGATAACTCAGAGCTGCAATCTTCTTGCTTGTTTCGGTTGGACCTAGTTCAGTCAACCGATGCTCATCTTCTTCGAGGAGGAGTCGTTTTATAAATTTAGAGAGACTGGAGGGATCCGAAATTACAGTGGACGCATGAGGAATCTTTACTATAACATTTTATGCATCTTTCTCCACTTTGACTATAGCTTTCCTCTTCTTTGAAGTGGAGGCCTTCTCAATCGGTTGTATCGTTGAGGCAGGAACATCAGCCGAAACGACTTCCATTGGTTTGGAGACTTCCACTTCGATGGCTTCAGGTTCCTTCCCTTTGGATTTCTTTGTCCTTCTTCGGCTTCTCATTTCATCAAGATTAGACACCTTAAATGGACCCGACATAATTTCAGCTGCGCATAAAAATTCTTCAGGGGTAAGAGGTTTTAAAAATAGCAGCTCCCCAAATGTAACTTCAATCACCCAAATGCATAATATCACGGCCAAGATATGTTTACACAAAGCCAAATGGGTACCTTCTGAATCAAAGACTTCCTTCCACAGCGGGGTTAACCTCAGTCTCCTCTCATCCAAAGTGGTTCTCCAATTCCTTTTTAATTCGGGCAAATTGAGAATGAACTTTGTGTTTGATACGACTTGACTGGTGTTATCAAAGCTTCTGTTCAATTGAAGACCTAAAAAGAAAAAGTAGAGAAATTTCAGTCATACAAGTAATAAGTATAAAAGTACGAAGGTAAGGTCGAAAACACTCACTCGATGAATTCCAATGTTCTGGAATATTACCACTCTCATTCGAACCGAATACACTCTCTCCTCTAACGAAGAAATAACTTTTTTGCCAATCCCTCAGGTCGTTTGTTGTAAGCCCCAATACCAAATGATCTCTCTTTTGTCGGAGATACAAGTGATACCTATCTTTTTCTCTCAAGTGCTCCTTCATATAGTATGTATACAATAGGTCTTTTACCCCAAATTCGATTCCCAATTCAAAATCCATACACTCAATCGACAATAGGATCCTCCAAGTGTTTGGCATTAACTGAGAATAAGCCAACTGGTAATGATTCAACACTTCCCACACTAACTTTGGAATGGGGAATCTAAACCCATCTATGAATGGGCGTTTGTAAAACCCAATCCACCTAGGAATTTTGTAATTTATCCTTTCAGTCGACGATGCTAACCTTACTTCTATTGATTGTGGAAACCTATACTTCAATTTCATCTCTCTCATTGATTTTTCTGTCACTCAACTGGCTGGATTCTTAGTTAGAATATCATATTAACTAAGTTAGATTTCTGCTGGAGGAAGGGTGAAGCTTTTATTATTTTAGTTTAGATCAATCTCCCTTAATTATAATATGGAAATTATAATTTAAATTAAAGGATTACCACCTTAATGGCTGGTTTTATTTATTTGACATAATGTGATACCGCCTATATGGCCGGTCTTTAGGTGACAGATGATTACCGCATATATGGCTGGTTTATGGACAAATAATAACACCGTCTTTATGGTCAGTTGGACTTAATAATTGAAAATATGACTTAATTAGGATACCGCCTATATGGTCGGTTGGTAATATCAGTGATAATTTCTATATTATAATAAGGGAGATTTCTAAATTAGAATTAGTAAAAGTGGATCCCCTAACCCCCGACATTTTATTTTTATTCTAGGGAAGTGATAAAACACAATATTCACATGCTTAATAATTGATTTAATTATATAATGGGTAATTCTTTAATTTGTTTATTAAATCTTAAGCTTAACGCTTCTTATTGCTTGATCACCAATAAGATTGATGTGATAAACTTAAAATGAACTTGACGAATGGATTTTAGTTTTCATTCAATAGCCCACGATCTTCCTTGATGATAGATAACCCTTTAATAGATTTCCTTACAGGATAGACATATACCTATCGGGCGGGGGTAGCCACTAGTGGAACTTGAATTTAATGAATTCATGTAACTTGATTAACATAGACATATGATTAATTGAGTTATTTGGGTGTTTGCATCTGACCATCGACATAGGCTTTTGCATATCTTCGTGTTCCAGGTTAGCAAACTAATTTATTACACATATGTAAGATAATCAATTCATCATTAGAATAATATTGTGTAGAGTCACGGCCCTAGATATTTGTGTCTTTTATTTATTTTCCTTAGTATTTTCTTTTATGTTTTTATTTATTTATTTGTTCAGCAAATCCACATTCATCCAACCAAAAATAATCATTCCATTCTCCCTATAATTAGATAATTGTAAATAAATAGTATCAATAATTAATAACAACAGTATGAATTAAGTCCTCGTGGGATCGATATTTTTATACTACTTGAACGATACGTGCGCTTGCGTTATACGCGTGTGATTACGCCGGTCAATAATTTGAATCCAGTGTTGAATTGAGTTGTGTAAAGATTTTTTTTATATATATATAAAATTATGTCACATACACTTTAATAGGAATAAATGATTAAAATTTAGTTATATATAAATTATTATCCAATAACTATCAATCATAATTGAAAAAAAAAATATTACAAATTGCAATATTATTCCAGCTGCGAGAGGCTTAATACATAAAAATAGATTTATTAGTGAAAATTATGAAATAAAAAAGGAGTTTTTGGTAATCGTTTTATCTACAAATGGAAAGCAAGAAAGGTGCAGCCATAGTGGCCCCTATCTAGAAAAGCTAAAATATGTCGTTTCACAAATAATGGCCCAATCCATATTCATACAAATTGAGATGATCTTCCTAATTTTTTGATACACTAACGTGATATTATTAATTAATAAATATATAATATATATATTTTTATTAAATATAATTATTATTTATTTGATAATTTTTTAATATATTAATGTGCGTGCTAATAAATTATTAAATTATTATATAAATTACGTTAGCGTTGTAGAATTTTATTCTCGTCTCTCATTTGATTCCAATAAATGTGGTTTCGCATTTTCCCACCATGAAACGCTGCCGTCTTCTTCAAAACATAACTTTTTGGGTGCCACTTCACTTTGAATGCCAAGATTTTATCGAATTGGAGAATTGACATGAACATAATCTTAGGCAGTAGCTAGAAATATGTGATTTTTTAAAAGGCGGATTTCCGAAATTTTATTGAGAATCCTCATTTTTTAGAGGAAGATCGTGGATACAATCAAAATCCAATAATGATGTCACTCACTAAAGAAATTAGGGTCATGTTAACGAGTGCCCTAATGACACTCATTAATGATTCATTTTTGAAAAAATTTCACATTATTTTTATGGGAAATGCAAAAAATTATCAAAATATTAATTAATTTTCCATTTTGTCCATGTGGACGCTGATTTTCGCCCAAGGTCCACAATCGAGAATTTGTAGGTTAGGACACTAGTGATCCTGCAAAACAAAGGTAAAATGAGTGGGGAGTACTGCCCACCGGTGTTAGGCACTCCGACGCTCAAGTCAATAGTGAAGACGAGCGGTAAATAATAGAAGAACAAGGTCGGAAGTTACCTTGACTTCTGTTGATTGCCGTGAGGGCGGTGGCCGTTGTTTAAAGAGTAGAAAGCTTTGAGAGCTCAGACTCTGCTGGAAAAACTATATCCTCTACATGTGGATTACCTCTTCTATTTATATACTTTTGGGAGGTGTGCTTATTTAATACATTAATTGTTTGTCTGTTGGATGCTGGAAACGATTTGGATGCTGGAAACAGTTGATCCATGAGAGGGGGGAGTTATGAGTTCAAGTGTTTTTTGGGTTGGCAACTGATAAGTTAGGAGGCCATTTTGGTCGGATATTTTCTTGGGTATGGGCTCGTGAAATCACTTGGACCAATATGGGCTTTCTCTGTTTTGGGTTTCTTAGACTGATGAGTGATGGGTGATTGGTGTCGGGCCTTTGGGTTTTTAATGCTTGCTAGTTTGGAAGGGAAATGATGATTTTGCCCCTATGCCCAAATTTGGCCTATACAGTTTGTCCCCTACTCTCTAAGTCAATGAGTCATTGGCTTGGAGAGTACTTGAAACGTGTGTCGCCTGGGGCGAGACCATATGATATAGGTGTACCTGAGTGTTGATGCTGCCTATAGATGGAACCAAACGAATGCCAGATTGTGAACACGACTCTACATGAGCCATTGGGGATGTACCCAATCGTCTGAATCAGATGAAGGTCAAGATCATCTCAATACTATGAGTCAATAGACCGGGAGAGTCTTCAATGTCTTCTGGACCAGATTAAGGTCAGGTCTTGAACTTGACTCTACATGAGCCATGGGGAATGTTCCCAGTCGACTGAACCAAATGAAGGTTAGGTCTTGAACTTGACTCTACATGAGTCATGGGGAATGTTCTCAGTCGACTGAACCAAATGAAGGTCAGGTCTTGAACTTGACTCTACATGAGTCATAGGGAATGTTCCCAGTCGACTGAACCAAATGAAGGTCAGGTCTTGAACTCGACTCTACATGAGTCATGGGGAATGTTCCCAGTCGACTGAACCAGATAAAGGCCAGGTCTTGAACTTGATGTAGGCATTGTATTTTTACACATTAGCCCAATGATGAGTCTCGTATGGAGGCAACTACTTCTTTAGTCATGAAAGTCGCGGGAAACGGACGTTGGAAGGGTAAAGTTGGAAAATAGAATTTTTGATGGATTTAATCTCGTTGTTTTCGCTTCGGTTGCTTGTTATACCTCCGTTTCTAAGCTCACCTTAGGCCGAAACTCCCATAGACCACATACCTAACGCAAACCAAGCCCAAATACCCAAGTCAACCCAAGTCAAACCAAGTCAAACCAAATCCATGCCCAAAGATGTGATTCACGCCCAAAGCCCCTTTATTTAGGTATATGCATATTTATCACATGTTTAAATCTTGTAAATCCTTACCTAAATAAAAGAAATCAAATCAAATCCCTACCAAATCAAATCCAATCCCAAATCCTAATTTGGAGATGCATTCCTTATTAGAAATCAATTAGGAGATTCCTTCCTAATCTAATTAGGAAAGTCTCCTCTCTTTGCCTATAAAAAGAGGCCTTCACCCCCCATTCAAAACCTAGCCCATACATCTCTCTCACACGCCTAAAGCACTCTCTTAAGCCTCCATTACACGCCCAAGCATCCCCCTGAAGCCTCCATTGCCGCACCTTCAAGATCCAATAGCCTCCATTGCCGCATCTTCCCTCCATCATCAACACCCTTCACGCCCAAGCCCTAAACTTAACCCTCCATTGCCGAGTTCCAGCCCCCATTCACAGCCCTAAAACACCCTCCAATAAACCTTATTCACAGCCCTAAAGTCGCACTAAACACCCTCCAAACACAGCCCCATTCGCAGCCCCAAAACAGTCCCGAAACACCCCTCACTGCACCTTGAACTGCACAGTTTCGTCCCCTGTTCTGGTCAGTTTTTTGTTGCGTCTTTAACCCATAAAACAGTCCTAAAATCACCTAAACACCATCCCCAAAACCTCCATAAAGTTTCCCTAAAAAATCCTCACAAACGCACCTCCCTAAGCCTTCAAAATCACCCAAAACAGTCCGCTAAACCATCAAGACAGTGACCTGAAACGTAGCAGCGAAACAGCAGCGAAACGGACTTGAAACAGCAGCCCAAACAGCAAAACAGCGAGGAAAGACGTTGAGTTGGTGAACTAAAAGAGTAGTGGATCATTCACCCTTCCAACGGACGTGTAACGCCCTTTCTTAGACGACAAAAGAGGTTAGACCTGAGGGCACCTTTCTACTTATCTTCTTTATTGTTGTTTTATTTATTTTGATATATAATTGCATGAGAGTCGTTTGAAGCATGATGTGATTGTTGGATGAGCGGGATATGTGTTCTCTTTTATGGTATATCGGATGGAAACCCGGACGTAAATTCCATAGCCGACTCCGAATGGACGGTAGTATGGTCTGCACCCGGGATACAATGCCACGTACCACTTAAGATACACGCATCTCGTCTCATCCTAATTTGTATTTGAGCATGTTATAGTCTTTAGGTTATATGTTTATTATTTAAAGCATGGTATAATTTAGTTGTTATTTATTTGTTAAAGCATATTTAGGTTGTTCCTTATGCATATTATTAGTTTATGATGTGTTAGGATAATGATTTATACATGTTGCTTAATGATTCAATATGCTCGTTGTGTTACATTGCGTGGAATTATTTGGATGAAAGCATGTTAGATCTAAGTACCCTTGAGCATGATTATTGAGTAGACTTGGTTAGTTCATTGCACAAATTATATCATCACAAGTGACATAAGTAAGGGACCATTCCGAACCCAACGGTTTGAGGTCTTCCCTTGCGAGGGGTGAGTGCGGCCTTAAATCTTTGTCCCGGTTCACACCGGGTGGCGACTCCATGTTATTTCGTACTCCCAACTAGGCCGCGAGCCTAGAACAGCGTCGCCCAGGTTCTATTGTCTACACTTGACTCTACATGAGTCATGTGAATGTTCCCAGTCGACTGAACCAGATGAAGGCCAGGTCTTGAACTTGACTCTACATGAGTCATGGGGAATGTCCCCAGTCGACTGAACCAGATGAAGGTTATGACAAACTTCATATTGATGATCCATATTGTCGTGTCGAATGGAGGTAACACTTATTTTTGTGATCATGAACATTCTTAGTACATATCACTGAATATTCATACATGTCGTTTGGTGGCTCCGTCGAATGGGCTATTTGGTGGTTCTCCAAACGTGTGCTCCATCGTTTGAAGATTGGGTCGTCTAAACTTTTTGATAGAATTTTGGGGTCCATGAGGGTTTTCATTCCATTGAACCTGATGAAGGTCTATGAGAGATTATACACCACTTTACCCGATGAAGGTCCAAAAGAGTCTTCACTCCACTAGAACTGATGGAGTTCCAATAGAGTTTCACTCCACCAGACATGATGAAGATTTATGAAGGTCTCCACTTCTAATTCCACTAGACCCGATGAAGGTGTATGTGGGTCTTCGTTCCTCATTCTACAAGACCTGATAAAGGTCAACGAGGGTCTCCAATCCTCATTCTATAAGACATAACAAAGGTCAATGAGGGTCTTCATTCCCTACTCTACAAGACCTGATAAAGGTCAATGTGGGTCTTCATTCCTCATTCTACAATCCTCACTCTACAAAACCCGACAAAGGTCAATGAAGGTCTTCATTCCTCATTCTACAATCCTCACTCTACAAGACCTGACAAAGGTCACTGTGTTAGCGACTTGGTCGCATAAATGGTTTTTGATGACGTCAACGTGAAATAAGACTTCGACGTGCAAACACGAAGCAATACAAAAAGAATCGAAACATATGGGGTGAAGAGCGAGAATGTGAAGACTTGCGGTAAAACGAAGATATATTGCGAAGTCTTAGCTTATGATTTAAATTGTAATGTGAATTGTAATATTCAAGTGCCTAAGCTCATAGGGATCATGCACATTCACTTAGATGCATTAGGATCATGACAAAATGCTTTAAAATCTTCATTACTCTGCATTTTGGTCTGAGATCGGCATACCGGTCCCTTACCGGTATCCATACCGGTCAGATTCTCTGGATTGCATGGCTACTGAAACCGCCATACTCCAAACCGGTCTCCATACCGGCCTCATAACGGTAAGCCAACGGCTAGTTCCTATACTGGAACCGGCATGACCTAAACCGGTCTACATATCGGTGACCATTCCAGTCTAACTCTTCATTATGCAATCTTACTGGAACCGGCATGGACCATATCGGTCCTCATACCAGTTACCATACTGGTTTAACGTATACTTGCCCAACGGTCATATAGCCGTTAGTATCCGTTGGAAACCCAGATCGGCATACTGGTCTCCATACCGGTGTCCAAACTGGTCTAGCTGAGAGTTGGGATTTGCTTTGCATTTTATTATAAATAGAACCCCAACTCATTTGTGCTTAGTTAGAGACTTAGAAAACCTTCATACATATTCTACTAAGGCAAATACAAGAGTGTCTTAAACCTTCATATACTTAAACACTCATACAAGCTCACACACACTACACCTTCATAAATTTAGTAGTGAGCTTAGAACACTTGGGTTTGCAACTCACACAATCTTCTTATTATTTGTGAGTTCCCAAGTGTGTTTCAAATCTTTTATAACAAAACAGTTGCGGTTTGTGAAATCTCATTAGTTAAGGTAGTTGTAAAGGTTGTGAGTGCGCCTACGAACAAAACTCAAAAGTGTAAAAGGTTCGGAGTGTGCCTTTGCGGAAAACTCTTGGTTGCGGGTGAACCACGGAAACTCGATTTTAGTGGAAATCTTCAAGCGAGGTTTGGGAGAGTGGACGTAGGCACGTTTGGCTGAACCACTATAAATCGCGGTGTCATATTTCTCTTTCCCTATACTTTTACTATTTGCAAGTTTATTTACATTTACATTTATTGATTAGAGAACTTGCATATAGGTTATTAATCGAAATTGAGAAAATCGACCTAAGTGCTCATTTGGTAATAAGAGCTAAAAATCGGCAAAGATTTATTTAATTCCGCACTTATAGCGATAACTCAATTCACCCCCCTCTTGGGAAATAGAGATTGTTTTTCGCTATTGCTTGTAGGTAATTTCAATTGGTATCAGAGCGAGGTATTCTCTACAAAACTTAACGTCCGAGAATAGATCATGGCTTCTACAAGCAACTCGTCAAATCTTGCCGAGGGATTTTCAACGACTAGACCTCCGTTTTACCCCGGAATGGACTACAATTATTGAAAAATGAGAATGTTAAATTATCTCCTTACTGTTGATCTGCAATCCTATTTGGTGATTACACGGGGTGCAAAAGTACCAATGAAGAATGATAGCAATTGGGTTGATATTCCAAAACCGAGCTTAGAATGGGATAGTGATGATGTAAAACTAGCATCACAAAATGCTAAGGCACTCAACCAACTCCTATGTGCCATTGATCGGGATCAAGTAAGCAAGCTTCCGGAATGTGGAAACGCATATGATTTATGGAAGTCTTTGGAAATGGTCAATGAGGGCACAAGCCAAGTGAAGGAATCGAAGATCAACCGGTTCATGTGCGAATTGGACAATTTCAAGATGGAATCTGGGGAAGAAATTGATCACATGATTTTGAGGTTTACGATCATCATCAATCATTTGGGAGCCTTGGGAAAAGTCATCGGGACATCGAATCAAGTGAAGAAAATTTTAAGATCACTCCCGCAGGAATATAGAAGCTACATCTCCTCCATTAGAGAAGCAAACGACATAAACACATTAAATATGGATGATTTAGTTGGCAAATTGCTTGAGTATGAAATGGAGATCAAGATGGATAAAAAGGAGGAAGATGAGAAAAAGACAAGAAAGTCTTTGGCCTTAAAACCGAGAAAAAGAGACGACTCAAGCTCAAGTGAAGAAGAAGATAATGATGATGAGTTGGCAATCATCACCAAGAAGTAAAGGAGCTCCTCAAATCCGCAAAGCTCGAAGGAAAATCAAAGGCGGATGAAAAGAAAGAAGAAAAATGGTCGCGGAAGAACAAGAAAATTGTATGTTATGAATGCAACAAACCGGGTCATATAGCCATCGATTGCCCATTGAGAATAATGAAAGTAAAATCAAAGAAAAAGGCAATGAAAGCTACTTCAACTTGGAGCGATAGTGATTCAAGCTCATCCGAGGAGAATGAGGTAGAAGTCAAAGATAAATCAATAGCATTCATGACTATCACGGATGAGGACTTCCATTTTGAAAGCGAAGAAGAAGAGGTACACAATTCTCAAGACTAAAATGATCTACTTAATGCTTTTAATGGTTTAAAAGAATTATGTGATGTGCTTAAAAAGAAATTAAAATTGCTCAAAAATGAGCATGTTGTTGGAGTTTACTAAGGTCCCAAGGATTAATATACAAGCATGAACATGTGTGAATACAATCGAGAAAGTCACGGAATACTCACATCGATCGGTTGAGCGACGCGGGAGGCAACAAAAAATCAACTTTTCTGCCCATTGGACTGCTCGGCAGTGCAGTTTATGTCATCACCATTTTCGGCCATTCATGGTCCTTCATCAAGCTCCAAGCTTCGTCGAACGATTCCCGGCTCATGGGTGGACTTCCCTATCACCTTCGCATGACTTCGTAGTGTGCTAGCACTCCCGATTTTGCCATAAAATCGCAACTTTTGCTTCCCTTTTCTTCTTGAAACTCGGCAGTGAACTGCCAAAAACAGAAGGAAAAAGGCCCTCTAAGGGTGTGAGAGAGGGAGAGAATTTGGAGGAGAGAGAGATAAAATTATGTAATGAATTTTGCTTTTAAGATTTGTGTATCTAATACACAATTGATTTTCAAAAAATCAATTAAATCTTTTACCACCATCAATCCATCAATCAATCAAATCAAGTGACAAGTTGTCACATCACTCAAAGTGACTAATGATTTGACACTTGATGCGACTAATGATTTGAAGCTTGATTTGACTTGCGTGCCGCACTCGAATTTGAAATGCGAATGCGCTCGTAAATAATCCCGGGCTCGGGTTCACTAATTCCAAATTAACGAATTTTCCGCTGCGTCGTAATTAAATGATTACGCCTAGCGAAGTCACTATTCACGTCGCCCGAATTAAAATCTAATTTTAATTCTGTGTCGAAATCCAATTTTGTTTAATATATCGAATATATTATTTTATCGATTAATTCTAAATTAACCATTCTCTCTCTTTAAATGATATTTTATCCCAGATAAAATATCTTCGCAATTAATCCCATATTAATTTTCTCTCTCATCTTATTAATCCCATATTAATTAAAATTGTGAGTCATACGTCATCGGTGAATCTTCGGGAAGTGACTCATGAGATCCCCGGATATGTTGGCAGTAAATTCGGTCGTCGGATTGTCCGAACACGTAAGTAACCCGTACTATGTTTATACCGATTTATAAGACAATGTTGGCTTCTAGCAAAGCGCCATGCCTACCCAATTCTCCAGAAATATCCTTACAGGAATAAATGATCTATATCAGGCGTAGTATACGAAGTATTGCGTATTTCTGTCCAGTATCGGATGATCACATGCAAGGCCTGGGGCTGGTACAGTGTATGCCCCGTACGAAGCACATATCGGATTACGAGCAACTAGTCTCTTTAATATCGGATAATCATGACCAAGTCATATTATCCCGACGGTTGCAACCTTTTTAGAGAACCAATTCTGTATCCATGCGCGATCATCATCTCCATATGACATGAGTGACACTTCCGTCTTGACATCACACCCAACACACTACGATTCTCAATATACCCAGCATTGGCGTACACAGAACCTGTTAAAGTCTTGGACGACCGCAACCAAAGTATATTGATTGTCGCAAGTATTAGCGGTGCAAGTCTCAGGTTAAGACCAAATACACCTACCTTGATTTCGGACTTCCATAGACACATAGTCATACTACCAATGGAATTCCGAGGGGGTCTATCCAGAGCGAAGCTGTTTCCCGTACTATCGGTAAAACACAACCTCCTATTACACTTGCATGAGTATCATATACCCAAATATATGAGAACTATGTCCTTGTGCCCTCACAATGCTCACAAGTGTAATACTAGTCTTTTACGCATTCATCGATGTCCAATCTCGATAATGCTCTGACTAGGGATGTTTAATGATTTATCCTTCGTGGATTGATACTGTCTCATATCATTCTCAATCTAGGAACAAATCATAAGGACCTCATATCATTTATATATCTAGGTGATCTAATCACAATTGATAAGAGTGCAATCTTCTTTGTCACATAGTTAATTTGTACAACAACACCATGATCTGTACAAATAGTGACGCTATGGGTCATAATTGTCCAACAATCTCCCACTTGGCCTATAGCCAGTCACTCGAGTGTCTAACACCCGAACTATGTACGGTTGGCTCAAATTGCTGAGAAAAAGCTTTCGTCAGCGGATTTGCATGATTATCATCTGATGCGATTTATTCGATCATCACATCACCACGATGTATGATCCAAACGAATCAGATGAATATCGAAGTATGTATCTGGATCATTGATGAGACCATTAATTCTTTAGCCTGTGCTGACGCCTAGCTCAGCTGCTAACAGAACTATATCTAATCTAATTAGATTTATTATCGACCCAAATGGCTTCTATTGCCGCCTCAGCTGCAGCAATAACCTGCATTTGTTGTTTATTCGGTAACAGTATCTTGCTTGGAAGATTTCCAGCTCATTGTTCCGTTATTCAAACCGTATAGTACCGTTTTACGACTTACAGTCGTCTTTATCGGTTATGTAACTTGCAGTAGTGATTCCAGTCACTTCAAGTTCTCCTTCTCCACAGATTAAGACAATATCCTTAGTTCTCTAAGATACTAACGGATGTTCTTAACATCAATCCAGTGACTATCACTTAGATTGGCCCGATTGTGAATCCATATGCTCAAAGCGTATGAGACACCAGGTCGCGTACATTTTTCAATGTACGATTTCTCGGAGAGTTTTATCGAAAGCCAAGCTTTCACCAATTATATTATGGGAATATCATTTCCAAGAAATGACATATTATCATTATTTATAGGACATCCACTGTCAGTGCGCTCCCACTAACCCTCTTATACACACAAGAATCATTTCGTTTTGAATTAAATCATACTCCGTTATGATTACATCAAAACGATAATTCCAAGAACCTATGTTTGCTTCAATCCAAACATGGATCGAATAACCCGCAAACCCTAAAATACATAAATCACTTCTCCAAATTAAAAGATTTCCTTATCACATACTAAATTAAAAGATATCCCATTTAAACACACAAATCATATCCCTTCTCCAACAAGGTAAACCCATCCTCTTGCTTATAAAAAGAACCATTCACCCCCTTACCAAACCCTGGCTGATTCTCACAAAAAAAAAAAGACGTCAAATAAACCATTCTCTTCTCACGCCCATAGCCAAGACTCACATCATCAGCCCTCCTAATCAACACCCTGACAAGTCCACTCAACTCACAAAAATCTCACAAAAACCCTAGTCACCCTTCAACCCACGGCCCTCACGTTGAAGCCTCTAAACCAGCTACTTTGCCCCACTCATCAACACGTACGCCTATACACCACTTCACGTGCCCCTTTGCGCCTAGCACTTGCGGCCTTCAGCCTTCAACAAGCAATTCACGCTCACGTCCATCACGCCAGCCCTCCACACTTCACGCCTGATCAACGCAGCCACGCTTCAACGAACTAAAGATCACTCACGCCCACTCACTGACCTCACCGACTCACATAAGCCACTGCCCCTTCACTCAACCCTCCAGATCACATCACCAGCCAGCAACCACGCCACAGCCTTCAAATTCTCACACAAAGCCACCTTGCTATCTTCCAATTACCCTCACAAACACTCCTAAAACAGTCCCCAAACTGCCGTAAAACACCACTGAAAACCGCACAAAACAGTCCCCAAAACTGCACCGAAAAAGCCCCCAAAACAACAGTGAAACGGAGTAAAGACAGCAGCCCGAACAGCAAAACAATGAGTAAAGATGTTGAGTTAGTGAACCAAAAGAGTTGCGGATCATTCACCCTTCCAACGGACGTGTAACGCCCTTTCGTGAGACGACAAAAGAGGTTAGACCTGAGGGCACCCTTTTATTTATTATCTTTCGTTTATTTTATTTAATTTGAATATTATCGCATGAGAGTCGTTTGAGGCATGATGTGATTGTTGGATGAGCGGAATATGTGTTCCTTTTTGTGGTATATAGGATGGAAACCCGGACGTAAATTTTGTAGCCGAATCCGAATGGACGGTAGTGCGGTTTGTACTCGGGATACAACGCCACGTACCACCTAAGAGACACGTATTTCGTCTCATCCAAACTTGTGTTTGAGCATGATGTAGTTCGTAGATTATTATTTAAAGCATGATGTAGTCTAGTTTATTGTTTATTTTCAAGCATGATTATGTTATTTTATGCATGGTATTTTGTTTAGTTTATAATTATGTTTAAATAGTTATTTGTTTATTTTGGTTTAATGGCTTAATTTGCTCATTGTGTGATATCGCGTGTTTGCCATTTAAAGACTTATTTTCGAAGCATGCAAACTTAGATTATGAGTTAACTTAGATTATGAGTTATTTTGATGAATGCATACTAGACGTAGATTACCCTTGAGCATGAATGTTGAATAGATTCGGTTAGTTTATTGCACAAATCATATCATTACAAGTGGCATAAGTAAGGGACCATTCCAAACCCAACGGTTTGAGGTCTTCCCTTGCGAGGGGTGAGTGCAGCCTTAAATCTTTGTCCCGGTTCACACCGGGTGGCGACTCCATGTTATTTCGTACTCCCAACTAAGCCGCGAGCCTAGAACAGTGTCGTCAAGTTCTGTGTCCTACAGTCTGGTGACTCCACTGGGGATTTAGAGAATTGGCCCCGAAATAATGTCTTGTAGTGATTGTAATTTGTGCTTTAGTTAACTGTGTCTACCGTAGGTGGAAAGGGGTTTAATCAAATGCACTTTTAAGGTTAGGTAATGGTTTGGTGTATTCCTTCATTCACTACCTTTCTATAAGGAAAAGTTTTGAAGGCACCTAGATAATCATGTACTAGTAGTCTACCGTGATGGACTAATTTGGAGGACTCGCTGTTTATTCCTGTCACCAAGCGATAAGAGCCTAAGGGGCTAGGGTACTTAAGAGAGCTTCGCTCCACCCTCCCTCTAGGGAATCTACAACGGGAAATCCATTTGACAGTCAGTCACACACCATAACTCGTTGGCACGTACCTTTGGGTATAAAAAAAGGTGCGCTCACTTGGTCGCTCGGACCCTTGAGTGGGGAGACCTAGTTGTGGGCAATTCTTCATCGACGGGAGCTTTTGTCTATACCCCTGTAAACCCGCGTATGAACTATAGTTGTAGGATCATTAAAGACTATTCCTTTATGTTTTGGACCATTGTCATTTGGATTCAGTTGGACTTGTTGTCATGAGGTATGAGCTTGTTGGGCCATTTAAACTGGGACGAGTCTGTGCTTTATGGCAATCGGGCCAAAAGTTTCTAAAATGATGATGGGCCAACTAGTGTATAATTCTTATGAGCTTATATATTACATGCATCGCACGCATCTCATGCATACATGCATCATATGAACCCCCATGTCTTAAAAGCCATCATAGATATCCGTTGGGTTAGGAAAAAAAAAGACTTGTCAAAGAAGAGTTTAGCAAACATGGATATTGGAGAAAAGGAAACCGAGAAACAGAGAGATTTACGGCAGAGATAGAAAGACCATTGGGGGGCCTTCAGAAAAAAAAAAGGGATAACAAAAAAGAAAAAAATGAAAAAAAAATGAAAAAAAAAAAGAAAAAAGAAAAAAAAAAAAAAAAGAGAAAAAAAAGAAAAAAAATTTGTTTGTTTTTAGTCCTTAATAGTTAGGCATAAGTCCAATGATGAAATCGTTTGCTTTATGATGAAATCTTAGAAACGATAAACTCTTGATGTGCTTTTATCTGATACTTGGAATAATTGATCTATGTTAGACTCGTAAGCACTTCACTATAGGTTCTTAGCGGTGAAAGCCTGAGTAGTTGGCAATGTGACTAGTTGAAGAAATTGTAGGTCGGTGAATGATCGTTTGCTTAGATTTCTATATTGATTTGCTTATGATGTGTGGTATGGTTGAAAATGACAGAAAAGTCTCTAAAGAAAAGAATTGAACCACCTATAACCGATAAGCGTGAAGCTACCCATGGGCGAGTATTAGGACCACCATGAGGAGAAATGCTACCTTAAAGGGTAGGTGTGTTGGAAAAAAAAAAAGAGAAAAAAAAGAGAGAAGAGAAAGAAAAAAAAGAAGTTCAAAGAAAAAAAGAGAGAGACAAAAAAGAAAGAAAACCATACCACATTGAGCACAGAAAAGCAACTGCAGGAATAATCGAGACATCTATGTTGGTTTGACCCATCGATCCCGATTTTTGAAACGAAATCATCGAGTTAGCTTACCTAAGGATCAAGCTGTAAAAGAACCTTTGCATACACACATTTTGAGTCTGGCATAGATCATTTGTTCAAAGACTTGGATTTGAGTTGCGTCGAATGTTTTGAAGGTTCTCTGGTTTCATTACTAGGCATTCCTTGAGGACGATAATATGTATAACTATGGGGACTATTTCGTAGCATGTAATATAGTGTGATGGCATAGAAGGACCCACCATGTGGCTCATCTTGACCAAGTACAAATAGCGGAGAGCAGAAAGCTAAACCAAGACTGGGAGCGACCAGTCTACCACATCGCGAATCAGGGAATCACAAGATATTGAGTCATGAGACTAGAGAGAAGATTGAGCAATCACCTAGAGAACTGGCAGAAGACCTAACCTAACGGAATAGGAAATTCATTCATCCATGCATGCATACACGTAACATATTTTGCATTCTTTTTGTGTTTGTTTTGTTTTGTATTCACAGGTTTCAAAGAAGAAAAAAAGAAAGCGGCAAAGACAAGCCAACCAGAATCAGGAACATATGAGTAGTAGTTTTGGGGATGAGTCTCAGGGTTGAGGCCCATATCAGTATCAGTTTTGGGGCGAGGCCCACATCAGTATCAGTCTGGGGGCGAGGCCTACATCAGTGTCAGTATGGGGCGAGGCCCACATTAGTTTCAGTTTGGGGTCGAGGCCCATATCAGTATTCGTTTGGGGATAAGTCCTGGGGTTGAGGCCCACATCAGTATCAGTTTGGGGCGAGGCCCACATCAGTTTGGGGCGAGACCCACGTCAGTATCAGTTTTGGGGCGAGGCCCACATCAGTATCAGTCTGGGGGAGAGGCCCACATCAGTGTCTGTATGGGGGCTAGGCCCACATCAGTGTCTGTATGGGGGCTAGGCCCACATCAGTTTCAGTTTGGGGTCGAGGCCATATCAGTATTCGTTTAGGGAATGAACCCCAGGGCGGAGGCCCACGTCGTCAGAATTTGGAATGAATCCAGGGAATGAATCACAAGGCCGAGGCCCACATCAGCAGAGTTTTGGAATGAATCCAGAGAACGAATCCCAGGGCCGAGGCCCACATCGTCAGAATTTGGAATGAATCCAGGGAACGAATCCCATGGTCGAGGCCCATATCAGCAGAATTTTGGAATGAATCCAGGGAACGAATCCCAGGGCCGAGGCCCACATCAGCAGAGTTTTGGAATGAATCCCAGGGCCGAGGCCCACGTTGTCAGAATTTGGAATGAATCCAGGGAATGAATCCTAGGGCCGAGGCCCACATCGTCAGAATTATGGAATGAATCCAGGGAATAAATCCCAGGGCCGAGGCCCACATCGTCAGAATTTTGGAATGAATCTAGGGAATGAATCCCAAGGCCGAGGCCCATATCAGCAGAATTTTGGAATGAATCCAGTGAATGAAACCCAGGGCCGAGGCCCACTTCACCAGCAGTTTTGGGAATGAATCCCAGGGTCGAGGCCCACTTTATCAGCACGGTTCGGAAATGGACCAGTATCTCATCAGACGCCGAAAATGACACTCCGAAAATGGAAAATGGTTCGGAAATTGACCACAATCACATCAGCTCACCGAAAATGGCACTCCGAAAATGGAGCACAGTTCGAAAATAGACCAGTATCTCATCAGACGCCGAAAATGGCACTCCGAAAATGGAGCATGGTTCGGAAATGGACCACAAATACATCAGCTCGCCGAAAATGGCACTCCGAAAATGGAGCACGGTTCGGAAATGGACCAGTATCTCATCAGATGCCGAAAATGGCACTCCGAAAATGGAGTATGGTTCGGAAATGGACCACTATCACATCCGCGACGCCTCGGAAATGAGGTTTAGCATGCTGAAAATGGCACTCCGGAAATGGAGCACGGTTCGGAAGGGGACCGAAACTATCACAACCGCGACGCCTTGGAAATGAGGTTTAGCATGCCGAAAATGGCACTCCGGAAATGGAGCAAGGTTCGGAAGGGGACCACAACTATCACAACCGCGACGCCTCGGGAATGAGGTTTAGCATGCCGAAAATGGCGCTCCGGAAATGGGGCAAGGTTCGGAAGGGGACCAACTCTCATCAGTTCAGTTCAGTAGTGATTCCTAGAGATGCAACATCTTGCAGGGATGAACCTCAGGGGTCGAAGCACCTCACCACCATCATCAAATTCAGTTCAGAGCAACAGGCAAACCAGGTGACAGCTGGCGAGCCAGGTGAGTAAAAATGCATTGCACGTACTTTGATAGGATTGTCATTATCACACACTGCACAAGTCCCATCAAAGTGGGGGCGACTGTAGGCACTGCATTTTTGCATATAAGCCCGATGATGAGTCTCGTATGGAGACACTACCTCTTTGATTGTGAAAGCCGCGAGAAACGGACGTCGGAAGGGCAAAGTTGGAAATTAGCATTTGGTCAGGATTTAACTCGCTTGTTTAGCTTCGGTTGCTTGTTGGACCTCTATTTTAAAACACACAAAACCCATTAGATCACATCAAAAAATAATTAAAACATTTAAAACACATCTCACAAACTAAATAATTAAAACATTTAAAATACATGTCACAAATTAAATTAAAACAAATTAAAATTAAACTTAAATTAAATTAAATTAATTTAAAACACACCAAACCCATTAAATCACCTTCCTAAATTAAATTAAATCCCTTTCATAAAATACATAAATCACTTCCCCAAATTAAAAGATTTCCTTATCACATACTAAATTAAAAGATATCCCATTTAAACACACAAATCCTATCCCTTCTCCAACAAGGTAAACCCATCCCCTTGCCTATAAAAAGAACCATTCACCCCCTTACCAAACCCTGGCTGATTCTCACAAAAAAAAGACGTCAAATAAACCCTTCTCTTCTCACGCCCACAGCCAAGACTCACATCATCAGCCCTCCTAATCAACACCCTGACAAGTCCACTCAACTCACAAAAATCTCACAAAAGCCCTAGTCACCCTTCAACCCACGGCCCTCACGTTGAAGCCTCTAAACCAGCTACTTTGCCCCACTCATCAACACGTACGCCTATACACCACTTCACGTGCCCCTTTGCGCCTAGCACCTGCGGCCTTCAGCCTTCACACAAGCAATTCACGCTCACGTCCATCACGCCAGCCCTCCATACTTCACGCCTGATCAACGCAGCCACGCTTCAACGAACTAAAGATCAATCACGCCCACTCACTGACCTCACCGACTCACATAAGCCACTACCCCTCCACTCAACCCTCCAGATCACGTCACCAGCCAGAAACCACGCCACAGCCTTCAACTTCTCACACAAAGCCACCTTGTTATCTTCCAATTACCCTCACAAAAAAACCACTGAAAACCGCACAAAACAGTCCTCGAAACTGCACCAAAAAAGCCCCCAAAACAGCAGCGAAACAGAGTAAAGACAGCAGCCCGAACAGTAAAACAGTGAGGAAAGACGTTGAGTTAGTGAACCAAAAGAGTTGCGGATCATTCACCCTTCCAACGGACGTGTAACGCCCTTTCGTGAGACGACAAAAGAGGTTAGACCTGAGGGCACCCTTTTATTTATTATCTTTCGTTTATTTTATTTAATTTGAATATTATCGCATGAGAGTCGTTTGAGGCATGATGTGATTGTTGGATGAGCGGAATATGTGTTCCTTTTTGTGGTATATAGGATGGAAACCCGGACGTAAATTCTGTAGCCGAATCCGAATGGACGGTAGTGCGGTTTGTACTCGGGATACAACGCCACGTACCACCTAAGAGACACGTATTTCGTCTCATCCAAACTTGTGTTTGAGCATGATGTAGTTCGTAGATTATTATTTAAAGCATGATGTAGTCTAGTTTATTGTTTATTTTCAAGCATGATTATGTTATTTTATGCATGGTATTTTGTTTAGTTTATGATTATGTTTAAATAGTTATTTGTTTATTTTGGTTTAATAGCTTAATGTGCTCATTGTGTGATATTGCGTGTTTGCCGTTTAAAGACTTATTTTCGAAGCATGCAAACTTAGATTAGGAGTTATTTTGATGAATGCATACTAGACGTAGATTACCCTTGAGCATGAATGTTGAATAGATTCGGTTAGTTTATTGCACAAATCATATCATTACAAGTGACATAAGTAAGGGACCATTCCGAACCCAACGGTTTGAGGTCTTCCCTTGCGAGGGGTGAGTGCGGCCTTAAATCTTTGTCCTTCGTACTCCCAACTAGGCTGTGAACTTAGAACAGCGTCGTCAAGTTCTGTGTCCTACAGTTTCCTTTTCAGGAAAGCGTTTTCTCGTTAAGATGACATATTTCACAAATGAAATATGCAGCAGTAGCAATCATTATCTAAATGGATTTACCGTGGCAACAGGGAAAATGTTGAATCGTAATCAACACAATGCTGATAACGATACCTTTCGGCTACAATCCTAGCTTAGTACTTTGGTATGTTACCATCCATGTATGTCTTCCTTGAAGACATATAGTACCAATAGGCACAATGCCTTGTGGTACATCAACTAGTATCCAAACTTGTTGATTTACATGGAATCCATTTCGGATTCATGACACTTTGCCATAAAAGGTAGTCGATACCTTGTATCACTTCCTCATACGTAGTCAGTTGGTATTCCTCAATAAGATAGACATCTTTATGAGGTGAGATCAGAAACCCATACCTCAGGTTATTTTCTGACTCTCTCCGACATACGCAGTTCTTGTGTATTCGAAGATTAAGGTATAGTTTCATCCTTGATGAACTATTAGTGTTCCATTAGGATTGGATGCCTGGAATAGTATTACTCCGATTTTCATCTAGTTTCACTATCCTCCCACTTACCACTGCATATCGGTATTCCTCTTAGGAAAACCGCATGGTGAGCAACAATCTAATTGTTCTCTTGTGAGTTGTATAAGTACTATACTTATGTATCCCTACGATAACCTACAATTTGGCACTTATCCAATTTGGGTTTTAGTTTGGTATCATCCAAACATATGCCCAGCATACCCAAATATTCAGGAATGAGAAACCTGGTTTCTTTCCTGTTCATATCTAATATGATATCTGTCAAACAGATTTTAATGGAACCTTATTCTAAATAAGTTCTGCACTGTCAAAGCGTATCCGTTGAAGGAAATGATAGCTCAGAGCGACTCATGATTAACCTTATCATGTCTAACAAAATTTGGTTTATCAGTTCGAACACACCCTCAAACTGACGTGTTCCGGGAGGAGTCCTCATTGAAAGAATACTATACTCTTTCAAGTATATTAGAAACTTATTTCTTAAGTATTTTCCATTACGGTTTTACCGTTACTGTATAATACTATAGCCGATCTGTTCGTCTATTTCGTGTCGAAACTAAAAGTTTCTGATTTGTGTTTCAATAGAAACACATAACCATAACGCGATGCCACATCCGTATAGGTCACGAAATATTCATATTCACATCTAGCCTAGCTAGACATGGGCCCACTTGCTTCACTATGAACTAGGGCTTACAGATCGGTGGCATTTTCATTTTTACCAAGTAAATAGTGTTTTAGGCACTTTGCCCAATAAACTAGATTCGTAAACTTTATTTGAATTGAATCAAATTTGTCCGAGTACCCACTCTTCAAAAGGTGTGGATATACGATTCTTTTTTTATTGTGTCCCAGACAACAATGCCACAAATTAGTTTCTTCTGATCAAATCAGTTTGAGCTATTTGTTTGTCACGTTATACGTTTGAGATTTTATTTATATTCAAAATATAAATGCTGTTATTCACATCTAATGTGTTTATCTCAATATCATCTTTATATAATAAAACACTTTAGTGTTCTAGAATATAAAGGTTCATCCGCAACGGATTATACACTGATATAGAGATAATGTATCTAGTCTAACTAGTTACATTATAACAGTTTCCAAATTTAGGTACACACCTGAAGGTAGTTCCTAAACTTAGGTATCTACGGTTAAAACAGCGACTTTCGTCCCGTTTCCAATTCGCAGATAAATCTCAATCTGAAGTCAGTATCCTGCTCATAGCAGATTCTGAACATCAGTATATATTTATGTATCACACTAAGTATTTAAAATCTAATTTTAATACTAGTAATGAACATAATTATAACAAACATATTTGAAGTTGTAGCCTTGCTCATTCTTCAATTCCTTCATGTCTGCTTTGTCCAAACGGTAGTCATGCTTCCGCGATCCTACTTGCCACAATTTAGGCAGACATTTTAGGATATGTCATTTATCTTCCTAGAAGATTATAATGATTTTGCCTTTGCCCATTTTCCACATTCCAGAAGCCTTTGGCCAAGCCTCGGGTTTCTAGAATATCGAAGTAAGGTGCGCCTTGCGCTACTTGCCTAATTGCAAAGTTTTGACTTTATCTCCTTGAGAATAGTCATTAACTCTCCAAGAGTTTACTATTGCAATTTTAGTACTTCTAAAATCTAAAGATAGATTTATGAAGATCCTTCAATTTCTTTATCATGATTTAAGGATATAATCCTTAGTTCTGATTCAGAAATTAAGGAGTCTACTGCGACAAGCTTAATGGATTAAGCACTTAAGTTATCATTACATAAATCTTCCAAAGATTATGCTCTAATATTTGCTTAATTCCGGGCTTTGGCTTAATATGTTATTTTATCAAATAAAGTAACTTATTATTTTTCCAGGACCATCCCGAAATAATTCCCAATTTGAAAATTAAACCATTTAAATACATTTTCCCTAATATTATGTTTTAAATGTCAATCTTTCAATTTTATCTTGATTCTAATAGTCCAACTATTTAATCAACGATTTCGGTACTATTTATTATAAGGATTACAATAGTCCAACTATTTAATCAACTATAATTAATAGATTAAAATCAATTATATTGATTACTATAATCCAATTATAAAATCAACTATAAATGAATAGTTTGAATATAGTCCAACTATTTATTAAAACAACATTTAAATATTAGTCCAACTAACATTTAATATAATTGACGAATGATATTTGTTTGAGCGCGTATGGCAAGTAATTAAACGAATATTTGCAAATTCAATTCTTGCCTCCCACTATTTTTCGGCGAGCCTCTAACCCTCTGTCGATTACTCAGGAAACCGTGTTTCCTAGTGGGCTAGGATCCCGTTAAATATCACACAATCTTGACTTTGGCCTACAAATTGTATGATAATTAACTAGGTAGATCTCTAAGATCGATTGGATCCAATCCAATTCCTAGATCCAGTAGGGGGACATCCAAGTCCGAAACATATATCTTATATATGCCAATACATCCAATGTATTACCTAACCTTTTTCCTCTGAATCAACTAAGCCTTGGCTTTGGCACAACAAACTTAGTGATCCCAGTTAAGCGCGACCCATTGACCATGGAAAGCTTCGTAATCAATGTCGATGGACAAGAAGTGGTCTTGACTTTGGCCAAAACAACCAAAACTTGGACAAGACACCAATATGGAACAAAGCCTTCGTGATTCAAACACATCCTCGACGGACAAAGGCCTTGACTTTGGCCAACAAGCCAATGCCAGTCTCGGATCTTGAGTGAGAATCACTCAATGGAAGGAAAAACGTTTAATATTTTGCGAGGGTTTTTCGAGTGCAAATTGGCAACCAATTTATTATCTTTGTTAAGGTCTCATCATCATACACCCTTAAACATGCATTCTAAACACATAATAAAGCGCATATGAAAAATAATAATGATATGCGGATGGATACTTTACACAATGATCCTAGATCAAATCTCTTTCTTTCTCTCTCCCGCTAGCACAAATATTTCTTCTACCCGTTACACTACACTTCTAAAGAAACCTCATTTACATTGAGGGGAATAGGTGAGAAGAGAATACAAAGAATAAGGAGGTAATAAGGCTGGACACGCATGTCCAATTAATAAATTCCAAATTTATTACAATAATTTCTAAAATTGCCCCACCCATCTAATATCCATCCGATATTCATTATTCATGCATCGCAACCATGTATTCACACAAGCATGTTATCAATCAATCTAATCAAATTAATTAATCTGATAATTAGTGATCATCCAATTTTCAAACAACGATTTGATTTTGCTCGAGTCAAACTCGTTTTGCGAATAAGTACTTAAAGTACGAATTCTCGAATTAAATTAAACTACATAATTAAATCCAATTCAATTTGTATTTAATACTAATTCGCTATTTAATTCCAAATTAAATATTACATTTTATTAATAAACCTTTTACGACTTAAATTCCAAATTTAATCGTTACGGGTCTCAAAACCCGATTAACGTCCAACGTCAATTTAATTAAAGTCCATTGGTCTTTTAATTAATTTCTTGAGGCGTGGACTTTTGGTCAACTCGGGTCAAACCGATAACCAAAGTCCAATCCGGGAATTATCCCATAAGCCTAGAAATCAATTTAGGCCCATTAGGCCCAATTAAACTTTAAAGGTCCATTAGTCGCATTTGGGCCTTATGGAAGTGGTTTTGGGCCCAATTGGATCCAACCAATTTTGCCTAAACCCAACTTGGTACAACCAAGCCCAATAAGTCCAATTACAACATTTCAAGCCCAATTTCCAAAATTAGCCCAATTCAATTAAATTGCCAAATTCCAAATTCCCAATTTAATTACCTAAAGTGCATTACACAATTAATTATCCAATTAACATTCCTAAAACATCAATTAGCCTAATTAATCATGCTCTTCATCATTAAATCATGTCCAACACAATTTAACAAAAATCAAACCCATATACATGATTTAGTACTCTCGGCAATAAGGGGTAATTTTTGTCCGATTTTGTTTCAATCCAATTAAACCCACAATCGACATTAAATCATCATTCCCAATTGATTCAAGTCATCCAATGATCAAAAATCAAAAAATCACCAAGACATTTTAGGGCACATATATTCGGCCAACACCAAAAAATTGGGGAAATTTGTTCCAAACACAATTTCAACAAATTGATCCAATCAATCTTCAATTAAAACATATTTAAGCATACTAATTCATCCAATTTCATTAATCATGCTCAAAATCAAGTTTACCCAAATTTTAAGCCCTAAACTTTTTCATGCTTTTCCTTGCTCATGATACCATTGTTGGAGTTTACTAAGGTCCCAAGGATTAATATACAAGCATGAACATTAGGAATACGATCGAGAAAGTGGCGGAATACTCACATCGATCGGTTGAGCGACGCAGGAGGCAACAAAAAATCAACTTTTCAGCCCACTGGACTGCTCGGTAGTGCAGTTTCTGTCATCACCATTTTCGGCCATTCATGGTCCTTCGTCAAGCTCCAAGCTTCGTCGAACGATTCCCGGCTCATGGGTGGACTTCCCTATCACCTTCGCATGACTTCGTAGTGTGCTAGCACTCCCGATTTTGCCACAAAAACGCAACTTTTGCTTCCCTTTTCTTCTTGAAACTCGGCAGTGAACTGCCAAAAATAGAAGGAAAAAGGCCCTCCAAGGGCGTGAGAGAGGGAGAGAATTTGGAGGAGAGAGAGATAAAATTGTGTAATGAATTTTGCTTTTAAGATTTGTGTATCTAATACACAATTGATTTTCAAAAAATCAATTAAATCTTTTACCAAAATCAAATGGCATTTAAGTTTGCCAACTACCACCATCAATCCATCAATCAATCAAATCAAGTGACAAGTTGTCACATCACTCAAAGTGACTAATTATTCGACGCTTGATGCGACTAATGATTTGACGCTTGATTTGACTTGCGTGCCGCACTCGAATTTGAAATGCGAATGCGCTCGTAAATAATCCCGGGCTCGGGTTCGCTAATTCCAAATTAACGAATTTTCCGTTGCGTCGTAATTAAATGATTACGCCTAGCGAAGTCACTATTCACATCGCTAACGAATTAATTCTAAATTAATTCGTTCGCCCAAATTAAAATCTAATTTTAATTCCGCGTCGAAATCCAATTTCGTTTAATATATCGAATATATTATTTTATCGATTAATTCAAAATTAATCGTTCTCTCTCTTTAAATGATATTTTATCCCAGATAAAATATCTCCGTAATTAATCCCAGATTAATTTTCTCTCTCATCTTATTAATCCCAAATTAATTAAAAGTGCGAGTCATACGTCATCGGTGAATCTTCGGGAAGCGACCCATGAGATCTCCGGATATGTTGGCAGTAAATTCGGTTGTCGGACTATCCGAACACGTAAGTATCTCGTACTACGTTTATACCGATTTACAAGACAAGGTTGGCTTCTAGCAAAACGCCATGCCTACCCAATTCTCTAGAAATATCCTTACAGGAATAAAGGATCTATATCAGGCGTAGTATACGAAGTATTGCGTATTTCTGTCCAGTATCGGATGATCACATGCAAGGCCTGGGGTTGGTACAGTGTCTGCCCCGTACGAAGCACATATCGGATTATGAGCAACTAGTCTCTTTAATATCGGATAATCATGACCAAGTCATATTATCCCGACGGTTGCAACCTTTTTAGAGAACCAATTTTGTATCCCTGCGCGATCATCATCTCCATATGACAGGAGTGACACTTCCGTCTTGACATCACACCCAACACACTACGATTCTCAATATACCCAGCATTGGCGTACACATAACCTGTTAAAGTCCTGGACGACCGCAACCAAAGTATATTGATTGTCGCAAGTATTAGCGGTGCAAGTCTCAGGTTAAGACCAAATACACATACCCTGATTTCGGACTTCCATAGACACATAGTCATACTACCAATGGAATTCCGAGGGGGTCTATCCAGAGCGAAGCTGTTTCTCGTACCATCGGTAAAACACAACCTCCTATTACACTTGCATGAGTATCATATACCCAAATATATGAGAACTATGTCGTTGTGCCCTCACAATGCGCACAAGTGTAATACTAGTCTTTTACGCATTCATCGATGTCCAATCTCGATAATGCTCTGACTAGGGATGTTTAATGATTTATCCTTCGTGGATTGATACTGTCTCATATCATTCTCAATCCAGGAACAAATCATAAGGACCTCCTATCATTTATATATCTAGGTGATCTAATCACAAATGATAAGAGTGCAATCTCCTTTGTCACATAGTTAATTTGTACAACAACACCATGATCTGTAAAAATAGTGACGCTATGGGTCATAATTGTCCAACACATGATGCACTTAAAATTGAACATGTAACTAGTATGGATAAAATTCATGTTTTAGATTATGATATGATATGCTTAAAGGCTAAACATGAAAAAGAAATTGCATGCTTAAATGATGAAAATGCATGTTTAAAATTGAAAAATCTAGAACTTGAAAATGCCATATCAAATATGTCATCTAGCTCTAAGACATGCAACTGCGAATCAATTTTGAATGAAAATGTGTTATTAAACACAAAAGTTATAGATTTGCCAAACATAATTAGCAAATTCACATTGGGACATAAAAATTTTAATATGCTTATTGGATCCCAAAAATGTGCATTTAAAAGAGAAGAATTAGGACATAGGCCTTACATTAAATGAAAAATTTTGAAGAATTATTTTGTTAAGGCATCCGATTCTCATGCTAAGAATGTTAAAAATGAAAATATCACATGTCATGCATGTAATAAAAAGGGACATAAAATTTTTGAATGCATGTACAAGAATGTGATTAAGAATCATGGATTCCTCAAGGAATCAAAACTAACCCCAATGGACCCAAGAAAGTTTGGGTACCAAGGTGCAATTGATAAACTTGTAGGGGGAGCTTTGGGAATGGATCTTTAAAGAAAATTACAAAATTGATCCCAAAGGCTCAAAGAGATGAGGAATCGCAACGGTAAAGGTAAAATCCGTATTCACGGAAACATTGGTACTGTTTCCTCTAATTTGCATATGTATGCATATTTCATATTGGTTAATATATGTTTTGAAGCATACAAAGTGATTAGACAATGTATTTAACTTTCTATTGGTATCAATTGTTAATTTGATATCATTAAATGCCTAAATCATACATTTAAACCCTTTTTCATATCAATTAGTATCACATTTAATTTATTAAGTTAAATTACATGTATGTTATCATTTAATTGATTTTTATATTGAATATGATTTTTCCATGTAACATAATTGAATAAAAATGAAATGCATGACATAAGGTTCCCATTGATAATGAAAAGCATGGATTTTGATTGTTTATTAATTGGTAAGATATTTATAAGAAGACAATCATTAAAATGCATTGAATTGAATTCATTGATTTTAGTTGGTATCATGATATGTAATGACTTATTTTATTTGATATCAAATTTGGGAGAAATCATGCTTAAGATGATATTATATTTCAAATGGTATTCATTGGAATCTAACTTTTGAAAATTGCATTATATATGATTTTTAAATCTTATGGCAAAATGGGGGAAATGTCAAATGTGCATATCTTTAAATTTTTGGTATCATTATTTAATGCACATATTTATTTGGTATCTCATTTGATTTTCATTTTAGCTTCTCCACTTTTTGATAATGTCAAAGGGGGAGAAATCATTAGAATGAGATTAAAACTTGTTTTACCCTCACCCTTGGTTTAAGGGGGAGTAATTGTACTAATGTGTTTTGTCAAGTTTTTATAGAGCTTTATTAAAGACAATCACACATTAAGGGGGAGCTTATGTTGAGGGGGATCAAAATCGTTAAATTTGGACTCCGAGAAGCTCATAATTATCAACAAGTTTTAAGGGGTTGCCATCATCAAAAAGGGGGAGATTGTTGGCGACTTGGTCGCATAAATGGTTTTTGATGACGTCAACGCGAAAGAAGACTTCGACTTGCAAACATGAAGCAATACAAAAAGTGTCGAAGCATATGGGGTGAAGAGCGAGAATGTGAAGACTTGTGGCAAAACGAAGATATATTGTGAAGTCTTAGCTTAGGATTTAAATTGTAATGTGAATTGTAATATTCAAGTGTTTAAGCTCATAGGGATCATGCACATTCACTTAGATGCATTAGGATCATGATAAAATGCCTTAAAATCTTCATTACTCTGCATTTTGGTCTAAGACCGGCATACCGGTCCCTTACCGGTATCCATACTGGTCAGATGCTCTGGATTGCATGGCTACTGGAATCGGCATACTCCAAACCAGTCTTCATACTGGCCTCATAACGGTAAGCCAACGGCTAGTTCCTATACTGGAACCGGCATGACCTAAACCGGTCCTCATACCGGTTACCATACCAGTCTAACATATACTTGCCCAACGGTCATATAGCCGTTAGTATCTGTTGGAAACCCAGACCGGCATACCGGTCTCCATACCGGTGTCCAGACCGGTCTAGCTGAGAGTTGGGATCTGCTTTGCATTTTATTATAAATATAACCTCAACTCATTTGTGCTTGGTTAGAGACTTAGAAAACCTTCATACATATTCTACCAAGGCAAATACAAGAGTGTCTTAAACCTTCATATACTTAAACACTCATACAAGCTCACACACACTACACCTTCATACATTTAGTAGTGAGCTTAGAAAACTTGGGTTTGCAACTCACACAATCTTCTTATTATTTGTGAGTGCTCAAGTGTGTTTCAAATCTTTTATAACAAAACACTTGCGGTTTGTGGAATCCCATTAGTTTGGGTAGTTGTAAAGGTTGTGAGTGCGCCTACAAATAAAACTCAAAAGTGTAAAAGGTTCGGAGTGTGCCTTTGTGGAAAACTCTTGGTTGCGGGTGAACCACGGAAACTCGATTTTAGTGGAAATCTTCAAGCGAGGCTTGAGGGAGTGGACGTAGGCACGTTTGGCTGAACCACTATAAATCGCGGTGTCGTATTTCTCTTTCCCTATACTTTTACTATTTGCAAGTTTATTTACATTTACATTTATTGATTAGAGAACTTGCATATAGGTTATTAATCGAAATAGAGAAAATCGACATAAGTGCTCATTTGGTAATAAGAGCTAAGAATCGGCAAAGATTTATTTAATTCCGCACTTATAGCGATAACCCAATTCACCCCCACTTGGGAAATAGAGATTGTTTGTCGCTATTGCTTGTAGGTAATTTCACAATCAGGGTGTTTATTCCTCATTCTACAATCCTCACTCTACAAAACCTGACAAAGGTCAATGAGGGTCTTCATTCCCCGCCCTACAAGACCTGATAAAGGTCAATGAGGGTCCTCATTCCTCATTCTACAATATTTACTCTACAATACCCGACAAAGGCCAATGGGGGTATTCATTCCTCATTCTACAATCCTCACTCTACAAGACCTGATAAAGGTCAGTGAGGGTCTTCATTCCTCATTCTACAATCCTCACTTCACAGAACCTGACAAATGTCAGTGAGGGTCTTCATTCCTCATTTTACAAGATCATATATGTAGTGTCGAATGAGATCTTTATCGAGTGTCAAACTTCACATGGTAGTGTCGACTTAGATCCTTAACAAGTGTCAAGCTTCACACATGTAGGGTCGACTGGGATCCTTAATAAGTGCCAAGCTTCACACGTGTAGTGTCGACTGGGAGAAGTATATCGATTGGGCCGGATGATGGTTTTTGTGGTCGATTGGAGCAAATGGTTTTCTCCATAAGTTGGAGTTTATTGAAAGACATTTTTTTTAAAAAGTAACCAATGAATACTTGTTTGGGAAGCTATGATGTCCCCAATGTAACAATGGGTGGCCTATTTCTCTTTTTTGTGGTTTAATTACATCAAGTGACACATTATTGAGATATATTGCTAGCACGTCATTTATTAGGTCGCTTGGGAGGATTCAAGATTCTTTCATTGTCATGTTTGGTGGAACTTCCTCTTTTATTGTCCTCTTATCCTCCTCCCACTTGATCTCAGTGTGGGCCCGAGCCATGGCTTGTTCCATTATGTAGCATTGAAATTTAGTGAGCTTTTTGTAGAGTCCACTTTCTGAAAGTAATCTATTTCTGAATGATTCCACTGCAGTAGGCTAATGGATATCTGGGATTGTTATCCTCTTTTTATTGAAGCTAGACGCGTAACTTCGCAAGGACTCCCATCTCCGTTGCTGGATGGCATTAAGGTTATTAGCGGTCTTCTCAAACTTGCAAGAACTTGCAAAATGCTCCACAAATTTATCTGCTAGCTGTTGGTAAGACTCGATGGATCTATATGGGAGATTGATGAATGATGAGTGGTAATTATATCACTATTTCCCACTCATTTAACCTAATATTTTGTATAATTTCTTGAATTTTGTGAATATTTTGATGTGTTTTGTGTTATTTTGTAGATAAATAAAGTTTCAGGACATTCTGGAGGTGATTTGGGGCCAAAACAGTGAAAATTAGACAAAAAGGCATTTTGGTAATTTTCAGCGTCGCGACGCCTAACATGCGCCTCATCGTGCTAACGTGCGCCGGGTCCACGTGTCAGAATCAGAGAAGTTTGACTTTGCTAACGTGCGCTGTGCCATGAGTCACCATCACAGCTGATCTGCTAACGTGTGATGTGCCACGTGTCATCATCCTACGGTGCCGACAATCACCATCACCATGTGTCACTCCATGTGTCAGCCACGTCATCGTCCACATAACCAGTTGACCGAGTCAAAGTGCCACATCACCACCACGTCATCATCAGCCAATCAGGAAGTGCCACGTGTCACAATTCTACGGTGCCGACAATCCATTTTGCCATGTGTCGCCACGTCATCGCCACATCAATATAATCATTGAATTTCCAGCCACCTTACCACGTGTCACCTTATCTACTTATCTGAAACGCCACGTGTCGAGCTTTCCGCATACCACGCCGTTAATCACGGGCGCAAGACGCCAAAGCCTTTGGCGTCGCGACGTTGGAGGCCTATCGACGCCTATAAATTCAGCTCAGTTTTATGATTTCAAATGTACCTTCCTCTCTGAATTCTCTGATGTAAATAAGGAGTTTTCTATCTAGTTTCTTTTAAATTTCAGTTTTGTAATTAATTTTAATTACGTTCTGTAATATTAATAGTAATTTACTTTCTTACTTTTACAATTTTTACTATTCAACATGAGAAGGTAACTTCCCTCTGTTATGGTGAAAGGTAATTCTTTTACTATTGCTATTTAGATTAATCTCCCTTAAATATAATATATTCACTATTTAAAATTTGACTTAATGAGGATATCGCTATATTCTTCGGTTGGTAATTCATTTTAAACTGGTTTAAACCTGACTAAGCAAGGATACCGCCAGATTGGTCGGTTGGTAATTAAATTTTCTTACCGCCTATATGGCAGGTTTATTTTGGTTCAGCCTTTATGGCTGGTTGGACTTAATTTGACTTAATCAGGTTACCGCTTATATGGATGGTTGGTAAAATAATCACAAGTTAATATATTATATTAAGGGAGATATCTAAATTAATAGTAGTAAAAGTTGATCCTTTTACCTTAACATTTTATTTTATTGTAATTTACTTTTCAGCTTTTACTTTACCGCAATTACTTTTCAGCATTTTTACTTTATGTCTTTTACTTTTAAGTTTTTACTAGCCCTAGTTATGTGTCGTAACTAAATTAGTTATCTGGGGTTGTGATGAATTCTAATATCACCGGTTTATAAGAGGTTATTTTATAGTTTGGGTAATTTAAAGGTTTACTTATTAAGTCTTGAGCTTAATGCGTCTTGTTAATTGGCCACTAATAAGATTGATCTGGTAAATCTAAAATAAACTTGACAAATGAATTTTAGGTTTCAGCCTTAGACTTAATAGCCCACGATCTTCCTTGAGGATATATAACCCTTTAATAGATTTCCTTACAGGATAGACATATACCTGTTGGGCGGGGGTAGCCATAATTGGAACTTAATCTTAATGAATCCAGGTAATTTGGTTGACATAAACATATGATTCAATTGGGTTATACTGGTATTTGCGTCTGACCATCGACAGAGGCTTTCGCATAATTTCGTGTTCCAGGTTAGTAAACCGATTTATTACACAAACATGAAATAACCACTTCATCTTTTAAAAGATATTAAAAAGATTCACAACCCTAGATAGTTTCCTAATATTGAATTTTCTTAAACCTACTTTCATGTAATTTTATTTACTTGTTTTTAAATTCAAAATCATCACCATTTCAAATCAATCAATCAACCTGTTAGATACTAGTAATCATTTGACCTCATAAAATTAATAGATTAGGTATTAAGTCCTCGTGGGATCGATACTTTTTATACTACTTGAACGATACGTGCGCTTGCGTTATACGCGTGTGATTACGCACCGGTCAAGTTTTTGGCGTCGTTGCCGGGGACTTATTTATCTTTCACTATTAGTTTTGGGGTTAGATACCTTTACTTGTATATAATTTCATTTTACTTATTGTTTTTGTTTTCTTGTGTTTCAGGTTCCCAGAAACTACATGAGACGAACCAGAAGCTTTGAACTCCGACCGCTTGACCCAGAAATTGAAAGAACCATCAGACAGTTGAGAAGGGAAAGGCGAGAAGGCCAAGAAGCTTTAATCAACATGGAACCTGAACCTTTGGAAGTTGCACCACCGATACCCATTCGAGACAGAACCATTCCATGGTCGACAGCTTCATTTCCTATATTGTACTTCCTCTTTTTCCAGCAAATGCGTGTGACATCAAAACATGCATCTAGATGATTCAGCAGTCAGTACAGTTTGGGGGAAATGCAACTGATGATCCTAATGCCCACATCAGCAACTTCCTGGAAGTTTGTGGTACTTTCAATTACAACCGAGCAGCTGAAGAAGCAATGAGACTGTGGGTTTTTCCATATTCCCTGAAAGACAGAGCTAAAACTTGGCTACATTCGTTACCAGCAGGTTCCATCACAACTTGGAACACTCTAGCCACCAAATTCCTTGCAAAGTACTTTCCACCAGCCAGAACTGCAAAGTTGAGGAATGACATCACATCCTTCGTGCAACAAGATTCAGAATCCCTCTGCGAAGCTTGGGAAAGATTCAAAAATTTACTCCGGAAATGTCCTCATCATGAGATCGTAAAGTGGCTACAAGTCCAAACCTTCTACAATGGACTTTCTGGAATAATGAGAACCACAATTGATGCTGCTGCTGGAGGAGCTTTGATGGCAAAAGGAGAAGATCAGGCCTGGGACTTAATTGAAAAAATGGACAACAACAATTCTTTATGGCCAACAGAAATGAGCATGATCCAAAGAATTGCAGGAATTTATGAAGTTGGAGCCAACACAGCACTGAATTCCAAGCTGGATGTGATTTGCAAAAATCTGGAAACTCTTAACATGAAAGTTAATGGTGGATCCACAAGTTCACCATTTGGAGGAGTACCTGAGTCAGAATCTTACAACCAACAAGAAGAGACAGTGAACTATGTCAACAATTTCAACAGACAAGGGAACAATCCATATTCCAACACCTATAACCCAGGGTGGAGGAATCACCCCAATTTCGCATGGAGCAACAATTCAGGGAAAAAGAACTACCCACCACCTGGATTCCAACAACCAAATAAAAGCCAGGAGCATGAAAAAGAACCAGGAATAATAGAAGTGCTGGCCCAGTTGAAGAAGCAAGAAGCAAAATACGATATTTTAGCAGCTATGGTTCAAAATCAAGAAGCATTGAATCAAAGCCATTCAGCCTCTATTAAAGCACTGGAAAATCAAATGGGACAACTGGCCAATGCTCAGAGTTACAGACCGCCAGGTAATCTTCCCAGCAACACAGTACCAAATCCAAGTAACCGAGGGAATAAGCAATGTCAAGCCATCACCTTGAAAAGCGGTACTGAAATCAACAAAGATGTTGGAATCAAGGCAACAATTGAGGAAGATTCAAAAGATGCAGTTCCACAGATGGAGGAAAAATAAGCAAAGGAAAAAGAAAAAGATCATATCACTCAACGACTTCAGAAAAACAAACTGGACAAGCAGTTTGCTCGATTCCTGGAGGTGTTCAAAAAGCTTCACATCAATATTCCATTTGCAGAAGCCTTGGAAGAAATGCCCAGCTATGTAAAATTCATGAAAGACATTCTTTCACGAAAACAGAGATTGGGAGATTACGAGACAGTAGCATTGACGGAAGAATGCAGTGCCATCATTCAGAGGAAACTTCCCCCAAAGTTGAAAGATCCTGGCAGTTTCACTGTCCCATGCACCATTGGAGAACACTATATCGGTAAGGCTTTATGTGACTTAGGTGCAATTTGATGCCTTTTTCTATTTACAGGAAACTACAAATTGGAGAAGCAATGCCTACCTCAGTCTCACTACAACTTGCTGATCGAACGCTCGTATTTCCAAGAGGTGTTATTGAAGATGTGTTGGTCAAAGTCGACAAACTCATTCTTCCAGCAGATTTCATTATCCTTGACATGGAAGAAGACATAGATGTACCTATCATCCTTGGAAGACCATTCTTGGCGACAGGACGAACTGTGATTGATGTACAAAAAGGAGAACTAACTATGAAAGTTCAGGACCAAGAAGTTACTTTCAATGTTTTCAAAGCCATGAAATTCCCGAGCGATGAAAAGGAAGAAGAATGTTTCAGAATTGATGTTGTTGATAGTATCGTTCAGGAAACTAATACAACTCCCACGGACAAACTTGAAGCTTGCATCACCAACATGACTGACAACGAGCTAGATGCTGAAATCCTGGAATGTATCAACTACCTTGACAAACCATTCCGATTCAAATCGACACCACAAGTGGAAAGCCTGGAACTGCCAAAGAAAGATCGAATCAAGCCTTCGATTGAAGAACCACCACAGTTGGTGCTGAAGTTACTTCCGAGCCATCTCAGGTATGCATTTCTTGGAAACTCTTCTGAATTACCTGTTATTATTTCTTCTTCACTAACATTGGAGCAGGAAGAAAAGTTGCTGAGAGTATTACGAGAGCACAAAAGAGCCATTGGCTGGACTATAGCAGACATTCGAAGCATTAGTCCATCATTTTGCATGCACAAGATTCTGATGAATGATGAGTACAAATCCACAGTGGAGCATCAACGGAGACTCAATCCAATCATGAAGGAGGTCGTAAAGAAAAAAATCATCAAATGGTTGGATGCTGGCATCATTTACCCCATCTTAGATAGTACTTGGGTAAGTCCTATGCAGTGTGTGCCAAAGAAAGGAGGAATCACTGTGGTTACCAATGAAAAGAATGAGCTAATCCCAACCAGAATGGTGACTGAATGGAGAGTATGTATGGACTACCGAAAGCTGAACAAAACAACACGGAATGACCATTTTCGCTGCCATTCATTGATCAGATGCTGGACAGACTGACGGGATATGAGTTCTATTATTTTCTGGACGGATATTCAGGGTACAATCAGATTGCCATCGCACCAGAAGATCAGGAGAAAACTACATTTACATGTCCCTATGGTACTTTTGCTTTCCGTAGGATGCCATTTGGATTATGTAATGCTCCTGCCACATTTCAGCATTGCATGATGGCAATATTCTCAGACATGATGGAGCAGAGTATAGAGGTTTTCATGGATGACTTCTCTGTGTTTGGAGACTCTTTTGACCACTGCTTGCAAAATCTGGAACATGTATTACAAAGATGCGAAGATACCAACCTGGTACTCAACTGGGAGAAATGTCACTTCATGGTGCAGGAAGGCATTGTTCTTGGACACCGGATCTCACAAAAGGGAATCGAGGTAGACAAAGCAAAGATTGAAATAATTGAAAAACTACCTCCACCGACATCAGTCAAAGGGATTCGAAGTTTTCTTGGACATGCAGGTTTTTACAGGAGATTTATCAAAGACTTTTCCAAGATTTCTAAACCTCTTTGCAATCTTTTGGAGAAGGATGTGTCTTTCAACTTCACCAAAGAATGCCAGTAAGCTTTTTAAATCTTAAAATAAAAGCTGATTTCTGCCCCCATCATTGTAGCACCAGACTGGACCCTTCCATTTGAAGTCATGTGTGATGCTAGTGATTTTGCTGTAGGTGCAGTTTTGGGATAACGCAAAGTAAATATTTTCCACACCATCTACTACTCCAGTAGAACTTTGAATGAAGTTTAACTCAACTACACAACCACTGAAAAGGAGTTGCTCGCAGTTGTGTACGCTTTTGAAAAATTTCGCTCCTATCTGCTGGGTCCCAAAGTGGTGGTCTACACAGATCATTCAGCAATCAAATATCTGATCACGAAGAAAGATGCCAAACCCAGATTGATCCGTTGGATACTTCTTCTGCAATAATTTGACGTGTAGATTCGAGACAGGAAAGAGACAAAACCAGGTGGCAGATCATTTATCGAGGCTCGAGAGTAGAGAAACAGCTGGCAAAGAACTGTCAATCAAAGAAACTTTTCCAGATGAACAGATGTTCACCATGAAACAGCAAGATGCTCCTTGGTATGCTGACTATGTCAACTACATTGTGTCAGGAAAATGGCTGTTGGAATGGATAACTCAGCAACGGAAGAAATTCTTCAAAGAATTCAAGCACTATGTCTGGGATGAGTCGTACATGTTCAAACGATGTGCTTATCAATTATTGAGACGGTGTGTTCCACAGGAGGAGGTCAACAGTGTTCTGCAACACTGTCATTCATCACCATACAGCGGACACTTCAGCGGAAATAAAACTGCAATCAAAGTCCTATAATCATGTTTGTTCTGGCCCACTCTTTTTAAAGATACTTATCTTTTTACTCTTCAATGTGACAGGTGCTAGAGAATGGGGAATATTTCGAGGAGAAATGAAGGACCGTTGTAAAAAATTCTGGGAGTGGAGATATTCGATGTGTGGGGTATAGATTTCATGGGACCCTTTGTTCCATCATTCGGAAACCTGTACATCCTGGTTGTTGTAGACTACGTCACCAAATGGGTTGAAGCAATTGCACTACCATCCAATGATTCAAAAGTGGTGATCAAATTCCTGAAAAAAAAAAAACATTTTCACTCGGTTTGGAACACCTCGGGCAATTATCAGTGATGGTGGCTCACATTTCTGCAACAGATACTTTGATGCACTCCTATCCAAATACGGAGTTACTCACAAAGTTGCCACTGCTTATCATCCACAGTCAAATGAACAAGTTGAAGTTTCAAACAGAGAAATCAAAAGAATCTTGGAGAGAACCGTTGGATCAACAAGGAGGGACTGGTCAACAAAATTGGATGACGCATTATGGGCCTATCGGACAGCTTACAAGACACCCATTGGTATATCCCCATATCGATTGGTGTTTGGGAAAGCATGTCATCTGCCAGTTGAACTTGAACACAAGGCGTACTGGGCACTGAAGAAGTTGAATCTTGATTCACAAGCTGCAGGAGAGAAACGACTTCACCAACTTAACGAATTGAAGGAATTTCGCTTACAGGCTTATGAGAATGCCAAATTGTACAAAGAAAATATCAATAAACGGCATGATTGAAAAATAGTGCACAGACAGTTGGAACCAAGGCAGTAGATGTTTTTGTACAACTCGAGGTTAAAACTTTTCCCTATAAAATTGAAATCAAGGTGGTCAGGTCCATTTGTGATCACTCAGGTTTTACTATATGGAGCTGTTGAGTTACTAGATCCCAGCACTAACAACACATTCAAGATTAACAGTCAGCGTGTCAAGCACTACTGGGGAGAATCATTTGAATGACAAAAAGAAAGTTTCACACTTTCAGATCCAGCCTAACATTCAAGAAGTCACGTCTAGCTGACGACGTTAAACTTAGCGCTCGTAGGGAGGCAACCCATGGAATTTGTGTATATATTATGATTTGGTATGATTTCATTTTGTGTGTTTAGTTTTCGCAGGTTAATTCATTTCAGGATGGAAGAAGTTCTCGCAAATCTTCACAAGCAATTTCCATATCTCCATCAAAAACCTCTGATGAAAGTCTACAAAGCTCGCTTGGAACGGATGAGACTACTGATAATCAAAGGTATTCCTACTGACATTCGTTGGATTATTGAAGCATGGGTCTGATTGGCAGGTGAGTCTTCTGACTCTTTTATTTCACATCTGTCTGGTTTATGAAGGAGCATCTATGCTAAAAAGAGAATAGCCAAAAGAATGTGTGTTTGTTATAAATGTGCTCGTATGTTTTGTGATACTCGTTGTCGTTCTTTAGGAATGGTGTCTGATAACCGCGAAGATAAGATTAATTTCATTAGGGATGGCTTGAGTAAGGAGTCTTTGGATGATATATCTAAAACTCTTGAGACACATCCCAGTGGATATGTGTATCATGAAATTCGTGTGTTATATGCACAATTTCAAAAAGAAATACAACAGTTAAGTCTCGGAATCTGACTCAAAAAGACCCTATTTGCCAATTTATAAGAAAATTGGATGGGAAGCTTGTCTCTAACGTATAGACATCAATCAAGCTGTAAATTATTGTAAATATTATATCTCTTTGTCTTTTCCTAATAATTTTTAATTTGTTTTGTCATTTTCTTTTATTTTCTCCGACAGGATCCAGACCTTTTTTACTATCACGATTTATTTTACTGTTAGCTAATAATTGTCATTTGGCAGTACTAGTGCTATTATTTTACTCACCTTTTTCAGGTGTTATAAATTCAACTCATCATTGCACTTTTGAAGACATCCAGAGTAAAACATGGAAGCCACTTCAAGAAGACGAGTTGAAAACATCTGTGTGTTTTGCGGTACTAGTGTTGGTGTTAAGCCACAATACGTAGATGAGGCAATCTTGGACTAATGGGGATCGTTTCAAAGGCCGTACAGGAAGGAGGCAGTCACATTTTGGAAATCATCCCAAAACCCTTGGCAGAAGCAAATCTTATTGGACCATCAAACGGAGCGGAACTGATCGTGCCAGGTATGTCTGAACGATTGGTAGAAATGATTAACCGTGCTGATGCTTTTATTGCTTTGCCATGTGGCTTGGGTACATTGGAGGAAATTTTTACAGTGTTATCTTGGGCGAACCTGAACATACACCAGAAACCACTTGGACTGTACAACGTTGAAGGATTTTATGATTTTCTTTGTGTGTTTCTTGATGATGCCCGGAGAAATGGGTTCGTGTCAAAACCCTTAAAAGAACTCATCTTCATTGCCAGAACTGCTCCGGATCTAATTGACCAAATCTTAGCCTATGAACTACAAATTGACCCTATCATTTCAAAGATAAATTGGTCCGAGGACGATCGTGGTAAGAGGCGTCAGATTAATCTGGATCTTAACCTTTAACTTTTCGTGTAGAATTTCAGTTAACTAGGTACTATCTTCTAAACTCTTCTTCTACTGTTTAAGACAAAAATATTTTTGTGTTTTTGTGTTTTTATTTTGACTAAAAATGTGAAATTGGTAAGAGATAGTTGTGTAAGGAGTTCTCATTCCTGAGACGTATCTCAAACTTATTTCGGAACAAGTTAATTTTTGTTTATTTCTTTTTGAATTATTTAATTTGTAAATTCTCCATAAAACTGACTAAAATGGATCTTCATATACTCAGTTGACAGGTATTATCAACATGCATGGTAACATACAGACATGAGCTATAATTGAAAAGTTTGTAATATTCAGTGCTCTAGTTTAATTGGAGGAAGCATCTCAAAAAGTGATGGAGTAAAAAAAAAACGCCTGAGGTCCGAGTTATTAAGTCTGTAAGGGTGTTTTAACACCTAGTGCCCTAAAGCCAACTGGTTTGGGAGTCACTGGCCCAAAGCTCGCTACATGGATCAAGGATGTTGTAAAAATATATATATCTGAAGTCTGAGTAATTAAGTCCGTAGGGGTGTCTTAACATCCGGTGCCCTAAAGCCAACTGGTTTGGGAGCCACCGACCCAACACTCGCTACATAGATGGAAGATATTGTATATAAAACAAATCAAAAATCAAAGAAAAATCAGAAAAATTATTCCATTGCTACAAAAAGGTGTGAATTCTGATAAAACTTTAGGACAAAAATATTACTCTCTTCTCAACTACACTTATGACTGTTGTGGGCAAAAATGAGTGGATTAATATTTTGTTGGTTGTGTATATGGAGAATGGTAAATATAATCGGAGAATTTACTTATTCGGTAATTTAGAAAGAAAGAAAACAACTAGTAACTTGGAGTAGAAGTTTCACCTGATTAGTCACTAACTTATTTATTCTCTTTTCTCTTGTCTTTTTGCTTTTGTGTGCATTAGTTTCACTACCTTTTTACTTTTGTCAAATGTTTGTGGGTATCATTGCTGTAAACCCTCACGAGACTACAACTCATCCACTAGGGACACCTAGGGGTTTAAAGGCTTGTTGCATACGCTAAATGCAACCGTGATCCCTACGAAAGTGGCTTAGTTAAATTTTATTTTAAAGATGTTTATATTATTTTATTTTGTGTTTTGCTCGAGGACTAGCAAAATGTTAGGTTTGGGGGTGTGATGAATGGTAATTATATCACTATTCCCACTCATTTAACCTAATATTTTGTATAGTTTATTGAGTTTTATGAATATTTTGATGTGTTTTGTGTTATTTTGTAGATAAATAAAGTTTCATGACATTCTGGAGGTGATTTGGGGCCAAAACAGTTAAAATTAGACAAAATGGTATTTTGGTAATTTTCAGCGTCGCGACACCAAACATGCGCTTTACCGTGCTAACGTGCGCCGGGTCCACGTGTCAGAATCTGAGAAGTTTGACTTTGCTAACGTGCATCGTGCCATGTGTCACCATCACAGCCGGTCTGCTAACGTGCGACATGCCACGTGTCATCATCCTATGGTGCCGATAATCACCATCGCCACGTGTCAGCCACGTCATCGTCCACATCACCAGTTGACCGAGTCAAAGTGCCACGTCACCGCCATGTCATCATCATCCAATCATGAAGTGCCACGTGTCGCAATCCTACGGTGCCAACAATCCCTTTCGACACGTGTCGCCACGTCAGCGTAATCATTGAGTTGCCAGCCGTCGTGCTACGTGTCACCTTATCTACTTATCTGAAACGCCACGTGTTGAGCTCTCTGCATGCCACACTGTTAATAATGGGCGTCGCGATGCCAAAGGCTTTGGCGTCGCGATGCTAGAGGCCTATCGACGCCTATAAATTCAGCTCAGTTTTATGATTTCAAATGTACCTTCCTCTCTGAATTCTCTGATGTAAATAAGGAGTTTTCTATCTAGTTTCTTTTAAATTTCAGTTTTGTAATTAATTTTAATTACGTTCTGTAATATTAATAGTAATTTAATTTCTTACTTTTACAATTTTTACTATTCAATATGAGGAGGTAATTTCCCCCTGCTGGAGTGAAAGGTGGTTCTTTTACTATTGTTATTTAGATTAATCTCCCTTAAATATAATATATTCACTATTTAAAATTTGACTTAATGAGGATACTGTATATTGGTCGGTTGGTAATTCATTTTAAACTGGTTTAAACCTTCCTAAGCAAGGATACCGCCAGATTGGTCGGTTGGTAATTAAATTTTCTTACCGCCTATATGGCAGGTTTATTTTGGTTCCGCCTTTATGGCTGGTTGGACTTAATTTGACTTAATCAGGTTACCGCCTATATGTCTGGTTGGTAAAATAATCACAAGTTAATATATTATATTAATGGATATATCTAAATTATTAGTAGTAAAAGTTGATCCTTTTACCTTAACATTTTATTTTATTGTAATTTACTTTTCAGCTTTTACTTTACCGCAATTACTTTTCAGCATTTTTACTTTATGTCTTTTACTTTTAAGTTTTTATTAGCCCTAGTTATGTGTCGTAACTAAATTATTTATCTAGGGTTGTGATGAATTCTAATATCACCGGTTTATAAGGGTTATTTTATAGTTTGGGTAATTTAAAGGTTTACTTATTAAGTCTTAAGCTTAATACGTCTTGTTAATTGGCCACTGATAAGATTGATCTGGTAAATCTAAAATAAACTTGACAAACGAATTTTAGGTTTCAGCCTTAGACTTAATAGCCCACGATCTTCCTTGAGGATAGATAACCTTTTAATAGATTTCCTTACGGGATAGACATATACCTGTCGGGCGGGGGTAGCCATAATTGGAACTTAATCTTAATGAATCCAGGTAATTTGGTTGACATAGACATATGGTTCAAATGGGTTATACTGGGTATTTGCATCTGACCATCGATAGAGGCTTTCGCATAATTTCGTGTTCCAGGTTAGTAAACCGATTTATTACAAAAACATGAAATAACCACTTCATCTTTTAAAAGATATTAGAAAGATTCACAACCCTAGATAGTTTCCTAATATTGAATTTTCTTAAACCTACTTTCATGAAATTTTATTTACTTGATTTTAAATTCAAAATCATCACCATTTCAAATCAATCAATCAACCTGTTAGATACTAGTAATCATTTGACCTCATAAAATTAATAGATTAGGTATTAAGTCCTCGTGGGATCGATACTTTTTATACTACTTGAACGATACGTGAGCTTGCGTTATACGCGTGTGATTACGCACCAGTCAATGAACAAGGTGAGGGCAGGACCAGTCAATATTTCTCCAAATCTTCTGCACATTCCAGCCTCCCATTGGTGAGGGGCAAGACCCGTTGACATCATCTTGTATTTGTAATGGACAACATGGTCATCTGGGTCAGTTGATCCATCATACATCTGCATATCTGGAGGACTGAACTTCCTTGGTAGTTTGATGGGAGTGATGGTTTCTGAAAATGAAGTATTCGAAATTATTCCTGCCCGACTTTTCCTTATTGGTAGCCTGACACCGGGGAGGCTGGACAAAATTACTTCTTTGAATTCTAACATTTCTTTGCGCATGTTGGAAGCGACTTGTTGCGCTTGCTCGGTTGGGGTGTTGACTTCTTTATTTACTTTGTGGATGGTTGTCTGATGGTGGATTGTTGTTTGCCACATTATTGAATGCCCCTGCGAGATTGGTTGGGATTGTAGGATTGCTGGGATGATGTGGATGTTGGATAATTATGACCCATAGCATCACTATATTTACAAAACATGGTGATGTTGTACAAATTAACTATGTGACAAAGGAAATTACTCTTTTATCATTTGTAATTGGATTACCAGGATATATAAATGATAAAAGTCCTTGTGATTAGTTCCGGATTAATAAGATATGAGACAGTATTAATCCATAAAGGTTTAATCATTAAATATCTCTAGTCGTAGTATTATGGAGACTGGACATCGATAATGCGGAATAGGCTAGTATTACACTTGTGCGTGTTATGGAAGCGTAACGGCATAGTTCTCATATATTTGGGTATTGGATACTCATGCAAGTGTAATAGTATTGGATACTCATGCAAGTGTAATAGGAGGTTTTGTTTACCGATGGTACGGAAACAGCTTCGCTCTGGATAGACCCCTCGGAATCCCATTGGTAATATGACTATGTGTCTATGGGAATCTGAATCAGGGTAGGTGTATTTGGTCTTAACCTGAGACTTGCATCGCTAATACTTGCGACAGTCAATATATTTTGGTTTTGGTCGTCCAGGGCTTTAACACGTTCTGTTTACTCCTCTTCTGGGTATACTGAGAATCGTAGTGTATTGGGTGTGATGTCAAGACGGAAGTATCACTTCAGTCATATGGAGTTGATGATCACGCAGGGATACATAACTGATACTCTAAGTGCTATAGCCATCGGGGAAGTATGATTAGGTCATGACTTTCCGATCATAAAGAGACTAGTTGCTAGTGATCCGATATATGCTTCGTACGGGGCAGACACAACTCCAGCCCTAGGCCTAGCATGTGACATCTGATACCAGATCGTAATACGCAATACTACGTATACTATGCCTGACAAAGATCTTGTATTCAGTATAAGAATATTTCTGGAGAATTGGGTAGGCACGGTGCTTTGCTATAAGCCAACCATGTCTTGTAAATCGGTAGGAACGTGGTACCGGGTATGCACGTATTCGGATAGTCCGATGACCGTATTTACTGCCAACATATCAAGGGATCTCTGGGTCGCATCCCAAAGATTCACTAATGATATTTGACTCGAACAATATTAATCATGGATTAATTAAGAAAGAGAAAAATTAATCTGGGATTAATTGAGAGAGAGAAAATTAATCTGGGATTAATTACGGCAAGAATTAATCTGGGATTAATTATGAGAGAGAATTAATTTGGGATTAAATTCATCAAGAGGAGAGAACGCGATTAATTTGGAATTAATCGATAAAATAAATTTAATGGTGAAATTGGATTTTACTATTTAATTTATTTAATTGGGCTAAAATAATATATTAGATATATTAATTGAAATTAGATTTCAATGCGAAATTGAAATTGGATTTTAATTCGGGCGAACGAATTTATTTGGAATTAATTCATAAGCGACTTTAATAATAATTTTACGAGGTATAATTATTTAATTAAATTAGATTTAATTGTGTCGCGACGGAAAATTCGTTTATTCGGAATAATCGAACCCGAGCTTGAAGTGTGTAGTCTCACCCAACTTGAATTTTGAATTTAAGTATGAGACCCACCAACTTACATCAACTAGTCATTTTGTGATGGAAGTGGTTGGAATAGTAATTGGATGACTTAAATGCACACAACAACCAACTTAAACTAAAATGGCTTTGGAAGTCAAAGTGAGTAGTTGTTGTTTTTTAGAAGACACATACAAAGAAACAAAATGCTCTCTCTCTTGTTACCTTGGTCGATTGGCTTTACCTTGGCCGATTGGCCTTGCATTTGGCAAAAGGCAATTGGTTTCTTTAGAAGAATCCAAATGCCCACTGTTCTTTTGATTGGGCGAGAAGCAATTGACTTATTTTGAATAATGAATTTGGCTTCTGCTTTCGAAAATGCAAATGGCCTTCTCATTTTGAATGAATTGCCTTTTCTTCTCATTGGCCGAAAGCCATATTACCTTTTGAAAGAACATTGGCTTCTTTTCTTTTGAAGGATCGGCCAAATTGCCTTTTGTCTTTTGGATCATGGCCGAAAGGCCCTTGGTCATTTTGGCCGATTGGCCTCTGACCTCTCAAGGGCCGATTGCTTCCTCTCTCCAAGCCGATTTGTTGCTTCTCTTGGAGAGCAATATTCTGCCATTTTGTTATTGCTAGCGCATATGGGAGTCAAATGAAGGAGATAGGGATACTCACCCATGAGCTTGGGAGCTTCAACATCCATAAAAGTTTTGAACTCAACCGATCAAAGTAAGTCTTCCGCAACTTATTTTTTATTTTTATTCACACATGAATCACGCTTAGAGATCATGTGGTATGTCTAGGACACTAACAGTGGAGTGTCACAATATTGGGAGGTTGAAGAGATTTGTTCCAACTGTTTTTGAAGGGTTGTATTGGAGCTTCGCATGACTTGATTCTCTTCTTCTAATGCGCGTAATCATTCTTGGAGTATGGCCGCTGTGTAGACACATGATCTGGTGTCTGCTCACTGCTAGAAGCCATGAATGGTTGTGTTTCAGGAATCGTAGATTGAGAGATCTTCTTATGCTATGAATCGCTAAAGCCCCACGGTGGGCGCCAAATTGTGGACGCTGATTTTCGCCCGAGGTCCACAATCGAGAATTTTTAGGTTGGGGCACTAGCGATCCTGCAAAACAAAGGTAGAATGAGCGAGGAGTATTGCCCATCGGTGTGATGGGTGCCATAGGCATTCCGATGCTCAAGTCAGTAGTGAAGACGAGCGGCAAATAATAGAAGAACGAGGTCGGAAGTTACATTGACTTCTGTTGACTGTCGTGAGGGCGGTGGCCAGTGTTTAAAGAGTAGAAAGCTTTGAGAGCTCAGACTCTGCTGGAAAAACTATATCATCTACTTGTGGATTACCCCTTTTATTTATATACTCTTGGGAGGTGTGCTTATTTAATACATTAATTGTTTGTCCGTTGGATGCTGGAAACGGCTAATCCATGAAGGGGAGGGAGTTATGAGTTCAGGCGTTTGTTGGGTTGGCAACTGATAAGTTAGGAGGCCATTTTGGTCGGATATTTTCTTAGGTATGGACTCGTGAAATTACTTTGACCAATATGGGCTCTCTGTTTTGGGTTTTTTTAGATTGATGGGTGATTGGTGTCGGGCCTTTGGGTTTTAATGTTTGCTGGTTCGAAAGCGAAATGACGATTTTGCCCCGGGCTCAAATTTGGCCCGTACAATTCATGAAAATTTTCCTACAATGGATCCTTAATGAGTACCATTAGGGCACTCATTAACATTTACCAAGAAACTAAATACCCAAACCAAATTAAAAATCTACACAGGTGACAATTTTTAAAAGATCGGCTTAGATTAGATATCACAAATCTACATTACTAGATTCCAATTCGTGAAAAAAAAAATGACATGGGTGATCAGATATTTCAAATCTTTATTGTAAAGACATGCTAAGTTATAAACCAAGTTGAAATTAAGTACATTCAATAATAAATTTCTGAGCAAAAATGCCCATAGGGCTATTGGCTAGCTAGGTCACTCCTCCTATCAATATCCTTAATTTTAATTTCCTTCACAAATGAAGTGATAAATCAAGCTTCGAATCCTTACTGTTATCAGCAACACGCCCAATAATGGGATTCTGAGACAACAACCCACCACCTCCATTATCATACCTTGTGCTCCTCTGCCAGTTCATTAAACTACTCTCATAATAATCACCTTGATCACAGTGAAAAGAATGGATATGATTGTTATGATCAAACCTTGCTGCTGAACCGTTGGATTTTATAAACCTATCTGCTGATGATGATGATGATGATGATGGGAAGTGGTGGTGGTGTTGTTGTTGTGTAGGAAAATAGCCAAAGTTGGAGCTGTGTGCTGATATGTACATTGAATTAGGGTGAATGAGCTGCTGACCCATGTGATGAGTTGGAGCAAAGACCATTGGCAGTGATGGAGTTGATGAAGCATATTGAAGATGATCTGATGCAGCAGCACGTTTAGCTTTTCTTGCTGCTGTTCTTTCTTTCTTGTGAGCATTTTGGTGGCCTCCTAATGCTTGGGAACTGTAAAATTTTCTTGAACAGAATAAACATGGAAACACTCTTGATGATGAATCATCCACATTGGTTTCTGTTGAAACTTTTCCATGATCATCATCCCCCATATCTGTAACAAAATTACAATTTAAAAAACAAAATTACAAAAATCACAAGATATGGAAAGAAATAAAACTGCTGAGGGTTACCAAATTGGAAGCAGATGGAGTATATGCAAGTGCTTGGAGACAGTGGCTACACTACCAAATATTTGTATCTATAAAGTGATTTGAGTTGAGAAGGTAATGAAATTCTGAAGAGTTGGAAAATGGGAAGAGAGGGTGTGTAAGTAATTAATTAAGGGGAGTTGTTTGAAAGTTGAAACAAGGAGCTGTATGGGCTTGGGAACAGAAGAGATAAGTTTGTTTATGACAAATTCTACATGCCCAAGTAAAGACAGTGATTGGTTGGAGAATTGGGAAATGGGCTAAATTTGCTATGAAGTGGTTTGAAGTTTTAACTCCTTGTTGATTCTTCAGTTGCAATATTAAATTTATTTATTTATTTATTTGATGAAAAGAGTCAGAGTAGCTAAGCTTGGATGATCACATACGTTACTATAGTGATCTTCAGTGGCCAATGTGGAAGGATTGGGTGCCTTAAAAGCTTAGGTCAGTGAGTCCCCCACTTGAAAATTTTTATCAGAAAAACATACAGAGACAGAGTGATGTTATTGGATGGATGCCATTGCCCTTGTATATTTAATCATCTAATCTAATGCAAATGGGGGTTCATTTTTTTCTGCTGTGATTCCTCTGCATTGGATTATAAATAGTTATGGGGAATTTACAGCCACCGCCAATCCACATGCAAGTTGTCGCATCTCCTCCATCACTTTGCAGCACCTCCAATTACAGAGACATGTACTTGTCCATGGACCATTTCTCTTGTTACACGTATCCGCCTACATAAATAATTTTCACTTTCTTTTTCTATCGCAATTTGAATCCTCTTTCTGCTTTACCTGACAAATTATCTAAATTTATTTTCTTATTACTAGGAATTCACTGCTTTCTATATTTCGTAGCCTTTCCATACATATATGTACACCGGTAATTAGGATAGGTCAATGAGTCGAATTTGAAAAAATTCATCACAATTTAAGTGTTGTTTATTAATATTTTTAAGATTTTAGAAAAATCAAATTTCTTAAATTTTGAATTGATATTTTATTGTGTTTTCTTAAGTACGAACTTAAATAAACAACACTTGAATGATGATTAGATTTTTCTAAACTTAATCCATTTACTAACCCTATTGATAATGTAGCTTGCATACCTTGCCAACATTTGCTCCGGCCCTTAAGAAAAGGGCGGAAGTTGGGGTCTTAAATAATAAGACCCTTTAGTTAAATGACCGGATAAGAGCTTTTAAAATAAAAGTATCGACCCGGCCCTTTATCACATATAATTTTTTTTTTTTTAAGTTATATATGTTTATAGAATTATATGTTTGTAGTTTAGAATTATTTATTATAAATATTGTTTAATGTACTAATGTAGTATTTTATGATTTATTATTATTTTTTTAGCTTGTTTAAGTTGTATTAGTATTACTTGTTACTTTCTTAGTTTTTTTTTTAATATTTAGAACTTATAATGTATTTTATAGAGTGTAAATTTTTGAAAAATTCATTTTATAGTGAGGTTATGTCATTTTTTTAAATACTACTATTTAATTAAAATTTTTAAAAATTTGGGGTCGAGTTTGACCCCAATCCGGCCTCATATTAAGCAGGCTAGGGCTAGACCGGGCCCTCTCATAAATGGACAGAGCTTTTGAGGGCTTGAACTTTAATATATTTTATGGGCTAGGGCCAATGTTTGGCCAAAGCCCGACCCGACCCATTGCCAACCCTAAATATATGAAATATATTAATTAATAATATTATCCTTCCATTATTATTGGTTAATTTCAAATTTACTGTATATATGTCAAACTATTAGTGAGATGAACATATAACATCATCCATACGCATGTCCCACAAATTTTTCTCACTCAACGAATGCATATATATTTTTTTTGGATAACTAAGTTAATGTGAAATTAGAGACGATAATTTTACCAGCAAATACCCATCTGATAAATAGTTTGGCTGTGAATTTAGTGTGGGTTTGGTAATCCCAAACTTTTTTTTTATATTAATTTTTATGCTTCAAGCTCAAGGAGATGCGTGATATATGATGTCCAGCTGCAATACATACACAATGCCACCATTGTCAAAGTTATGGATCACACTTTTGACAATGGTGCACTACCTTTTGAAAATAGTTAAACCTTCCAAATAAACTTTAGGTGCATTTGGATTTTTGTTGACTTTTAAGTCATTCATTTTACTATAAATTCAGAGCTCATTTGTGAGCTTAATCATCCCAAAACAGTAAGCTTCAAGTGGAAAAAGCTTGGTAGAGAGTATTAGAGAGTGAGGTTTTTTGTAAAGCTTAAACATTTTGTAATTCTATTCTTATAGTAATAGTTCCGGTTTTTCCTCAAAAGCACTCTATAGTGATCAGGAAATCACAACAAGTGGTATCGGTAGCTTTGGTTATACATTGGGGTCATAAAACCGAAGAACAGAACTCAGTTCGGAAAATTTGGGTTTCGAAAAAGTTGTCAAAAATTAATTTTGAGCATACCATCAGCTAGTTCACGTCGAGACGAACTCGGTAGTATTTTCTGCCGATAAAACGGAGGTCCAAGAAAGCCACACGCCGAGTGAATCTCACTCTCACACACGCCCCTTACGCGCTGCTGAAGGTTGAAGACGACCACGTCAGCGCCCAGTTGGTGTCCAGTCAGCGCCGAGTCAGCAGTAATGTCAGCGCCACGTCAGCGCTACATCATCACCACATCATCTGCCACGTCAGTTGCCACATCACTGCCACATCAGCAAGCCGGTCCCACTTTGCCACATCCGCAGTCACATGTCAACCACGTCAGCAACTACGGTAAAATTTCACTGAGCCCTGTAAAGTCTTTGAAATTTATATTGTAGTCCCAGAAATTTAGGAAATTTACAAATCGGCCCATAAGTCGGATTTGGGCCAATGAAGTGTCTAATCCATCATTTTCAACCATTCCGGACGCAACGGTGACCTCTGATTTGTGAAAATCAGCCCCGATTTTAACCTATTTTCATTTTAAACTTTAAAACTTAAAATGGAAATGGAAGATTCCTCTTCTGGTGCAATGATCAAGCTGACAGTAACCAATTACTCCATCTGGAGGCCTCAGATGATAGATCATTTTCACTGCAAAGATCTGTTCGATATTATCGAGATAAATGGAGTGAGACAAGAATATGTTAAAGAATATAACTGAAAGAAACTCAATGACAGAACTGTGGGTCAGATTATGCAATAGATCGATCACAGTGTCTTCCACTACGTAGCACATGATACAAATTCTTATGAAATGTGGATAAAATTGGAAGATGTGTTCCAGGCCAAGACAGATCGGAATAAAGCCTTAATAATGAGGCGTTTGGTGAACCTGAAGCTACGGGGTGGAACTTCTGTTGCAGAACACACCAATGAATTCCAAAGCCTGGTGAACCAGTTGTCTGCTATAGACATGCAACTGAGAGATGAAGTTCAAGTCCTCTTACTACTCAGTTCTCTTCCTGATAGTTGGGAAACATTGGTGGTTACTCTCAGCAATTCGGATCTATGAGGCAAACTTACCATGCCTATAGTAAAAGATGTATTGTCAAATGAGGAGGTCAAAAGAAAAGACGCGGGCACAGATCAGACAAAAGCCTTTGTCACGGAGAATCGAGGAAGATGACAAGATAAAAATCGAGGTAGAATGAGAGGTAGAAGTAAAAGCATAGGCAAATCCACAAACGGGAGAAAGCTTACATACAAGTGCTACCATTGTGGCATAGAAGGCCACTTAAAGAAGAATTTCTGAAAGCTGCAACGAGAGTATGGTCAAGGCAATCCACAGCCGAAGAACAATGATGCAGAGACACTAGTAGTTACCTCATGAGATGTAGCTATCTGCTTCGGCTAGGAAGAAGCATGTTTTCACACTGCAACTCAAAATGTTGAGTGGGTGGTAGATACTATAGTATCATACCACATCACTCCTCACAATGACTTCTTCACAACATACAAAGCAAGAGACTTTGGAGCAGTGAATATGAGAAACACCAGTTCCTCTCAAATAGTAGGAATTGGTGAAATTCAGTTGCGGAAAAATATAGGGTATACAATAACCCTAAAGGAGGTGAGACATGTTCTAGAACTTCGGCTCAATCTATTCTCGGGGGTAGTCCTTGACAAAGAAGGTTATGCTAGCCACTTTAGCAATGACACTTGGAGAATGATAAAAGATTCCATGGTCATCGCCCGATGACATATTTGTGGCACTTTATACAAAACTCATGTGAAGATATGTGCAGAAAGCCTCAATATAGCTGAATATGAGGCTTTTCAAAATCTGTTGCACCAGAGACTCGGTCACATGAGTGAAAGAGGATTGTCTACACTGACAAAGAATGATATAATCACTGTCTCCAAGAATGCTGCTCTAGATCCTTGCAATCATTGTCTATTCAGTAAACAACATAGTCTCCTTTAATTTCTCTTCTACGAGAAGATCAGAGTTGCTTAGTGTGGTGTAATCTGATGTTTGTGGTCTCTTAGAGGTTAATTCAATAGGTGGTAACAAATACTTTCTGACTTTCATTGACGATGTTTCTCGGAAAGTGTGGGTGTATTTTCTGAAAACAAATGATCAGATTCTGGATTATTTCAAATTGTTCCATGCCATAGTGGAGCGTGAAGCAGAGAAGAAACTGAAGTGCCTCCGCACAGATAATGGAGGCGAATACACATCTAAAGAGTTTGATGCCTACTGCGAAAGCCACGACATTCGACATGAAAGCATTGTTCCACACACTCCACAACATACTGGTGTTGCTGAAAGGATGAACTGCACCATTATGGAGAAAGTCAGAAGCATGATCAGCATAGCTAAGCTGCCAAAGTCATTATGGGGAGAAGCTGTTCGTGCCGTCTGCTACCTGATCAGTAGATCACCACCATCTATACCGTTGAACTTTGAAATTTCGGAGAAAGTGTGGTCTGGTAAGAATCCCTCATATTCTCACCTTAGAAAATTCGGTTGTTTAGCCTTTGCACACGTATCCAAGGAGCTCAGGTAAAAGCTTGATGCAATGACTACTTCATGCATATTCATAGGCTATGGAGACGAGGAATTTGGATATAGGTTATGGGACCCAAATGAAAAGAATGTCATTAAAAGCAGTGATGTAGTGTTTCTTGAAGACCATACTATAAAAGACATTGAAAAGTCCAAGATGTCTTTTAATTTCAGTGCCGACAAAACCGATTAAAATCCAAACACAACCCCAACACCAACACGAGTGGCCATAGATAATGATGGGGTGCATGATATGTCAGAAGCAGAATCAGAGGAGGAAGATAGTGTTGAGCAGGGGGAGCTGCAACGCGCTCCATCAGAGGCTACAGGATCATCCACATATCTGGATTACGACAAACCTCCAGAAACCAGTGAACCTCATGTACGAAGATCTGAGCGAGGTCGGATTCCATCAAATAGATACTCAGGATCTGACTATATTCTGCTTACTGACGAGGGGGAGCCAGAAAGTTTCAAGGAAGTTGTATCTCATAAAGACAAAGGAAAATGGCTGCACGTAATGCATGATGAAATGGAATCTCTGTAGAAGAATCATACTTATGAGATAGTCAAGCTCCCGCAAGGCATGAAGACACTGAAGAACAAATTGGTGTTCAAGCTAAAGAAAGATGGAAGCGGAAATGTGGTGAAACACAAAGCTCGATTAGTAGTCAAAAGATTCTTACATAAATAATGGATCGACTTTGATGAAATTTTTTCACCAGTTGTAAAATTGGCTTCAATCCAAGTTATCCTAGGATTGGTAGTCAGTTTGAACTTAGAGATTGAACAGATGGATATTAAGACATCATTTCTTCATGGTGATCTAAATGAAGAAATCTACATGGAATAGCCAGAAGGTTTCAAGGTCTCGGGAAAAGATAACCTTATTTGCAAGCTGAAGAAAAGCTTGTACGGCTTCAAACAAGCACCAAGGCAGTGGTACAAGAAGTTAACTCGGCCATTGTGAGTCAAGGCTACAAAAGAACTATAACGGACTAGTATGTTTACATTCAAAGGTTTCCGGATGCAAATTTCATTGCTCTTCTACTATACGTAGACGACATGTTGATCGTTGGACAAGATGCAGTGAAGATCAGCCAGCTGAAGAAAGAACTCTTTAATTCTTTCGACATGAAAGACTTAAGACCAGTTCAACAGATTTTGGGAATGCAAATAGTTCGAGACAGATGGAAAAAAAGGTTGTGGCTTTCACATGAGAGTTATATTGAACAGATAATCGGAAGATTCAATATACAAAATGCCAAATCTGTCAGCATTCCGATAGCGCATCACTTTAAAATAAGCAAGAGTTTGTGTCCCTCATCCAAGAAAGAGATAGAGAAGACGTCATCAGTGTCATATTCTTCAGTAGTTGGAAGCCCAATGTACACTATGGTATGTACCAAGTCAGATATTGCTCACGCAGTGGGTGTAGTGAGCCGTTTTCTCTCTAACCAATGAAAACAACATTGGGAGGTAGTCAAATGGATTCTCAGGTACCTCAAGGGTACATCGAAGTTATGTCTATACTAAGGGGGAGCTGATCCAATCTTGGAAGGCTATACAGATTCAGATATAGTATGAGGTCTTGATGGTAGAAAATCTACATCAGGTTTTCTCTATACTTTCGCAGGGGGAGCTGTGTCATGATAATCAAGATTGCAAATGTGTATTGCATTATCCACAACAGAAGCTGAGTGCATAGCAGTAGCAGAAGTATGAAAGGAAATGTTGTGGTTAAAGTGTTTTCTCCAAGAGTTAGAAAAAAACAGACATGATACAAGTTACATTGTGATAGTCAGAGTGCTCTGGACTTGAGCAAAAACTCAATATATCATTCTCGAAATAAGCACATCGATATTCGCTATCATTGGATACGCGAGGTGATGGATCAACAACTGTTGAGACTAGTGAAGATCCATACATATGATAATCATGCTGACATGTTAACAAATGTGGTTACTCGGGACAAGGTAGAGCTGTGCAGAGACAAAATTAAGATAGCTGTCAGATGACAATTGTTTCAGATGCAGTTGGAGGGGGAGATTTGTGATGTCCAGTTGCAATACATACACAATACCACCATTGTCAAAGTTATGGATCACACTTTTGACAATGGTGCACCACCTTTTGAAAATGGTGAAACCTTCCAAATAAACTTTAGGTGCATTTGGATTTTTGTTGACTTTTGAGTCATTCATTTTGCTATAAATTCTGAGCTCATTTGTGAGCTTAATCATCCCAAAACGGAAAGCTTCAAGTGAGGAAAGCTTGGTAGAGAGTGTTAGATAGTGAAGTTTTTTGTAAAGTTTAAACACTTTGTAATTCTATTCTTGTAGTAATAGTTTCGGTTTTTCCTCAAAAACACTATATAGACTATAGTGATCAGATAATCACAACATGATATCCCTCCTAATTAGAAAGGAAGTGATGATTGCTCTCTCCCAGTAGAACCACAAGTCATTCTTCACCTATTAACTCTTTTATCATTAAGATAATTCATGTCCGGACAAATATCACATCGTTTCAAATTCTTCCATGAATTCAGCCACAACCAAATTTCCCCAAGACAAAAGTAGTTATACAAATGAGACTATATATTATTCATCATTTTCCCAAACCAAATTTGGAAAAAAAAAAAAACACCCCTCTTCAAGATTGAAACCCCAAAAAACTCACTAGTTACCATATGTCCCAGGTCGCTCTGTTGGAAACCGCTCTTTCGTCGGGCGGTGGCTTATTTTTAACACCCTCTTACTAGATCAAACAAAACGCTCGCATGTTGGAGGCAAGGGATATTTATTTCTCAAGCCTACCCTGAAAATTAAGGGTGGCAGAAAAACTCAAACCCGGCCCGACTTGGGACACAAAAATTACGGGCCGAGCTCGGCGATTTAAGCCCGGGCTCGGCCCAGCCCAGGCTTGAATTAATAAAAAAAAAAAACAAAAAATGAAAAACATTAAAAAAAAAAGTCACACATATGTCAGACTCACAAGTCACACACACCCACTGCTCTTAGACTTAGTCTCTCACTGTCTCACACTGTCACACACTCACGAGGCCCATAGGCCCATTAGTGATTAGCCCCCATTTTGTGAATTGTAAATTTGTGATTTGCCCAGCCAATTGCCCTAATTTGAGTTATTTGACTATTTCCTTCACAGCTTCAGTGCTTCTGTCTGCTTCACTCTTCGTCAATCTCATCGTCACTCAGACACTCAATCATCGTGCAAGGAATTTGGGGAATCAACAAGAAACATTGAAACTTTTGATGTATTTATTTGTGATTTTGTGGAATTTTGGATTGTTAGTTTATGGATGAAACATTGAAACTTTTGATGTATTTATTTGTGGATTTTGGATTGTTAGTTTTTGGATGAAACATTGAAACTTTTGATGTATTTATTTTTGAATTTTGGATTGTTAGTTTTTATATGAAACATTGAAACTTTTGATGTATCATGTATTTATTTGTGATTTTGTGGAAGTTTGAATTGTTAGTTCGTTGATGAAATTTTTTTTTTTTTTATGTATTTATAAATTGTCTTGCAATTTTTGTAGTATGGTATATTAATTATATCTCATTTTTTTTTGACAATTCGGGCCGGGTTTAGCCCGGCCCAGCAGAGGCCCGGGCTGGGCCGAATTTTTTTTAACCGGGCCCGGCCCATTCCCGTTGCCATGCATACTGAAAATATTCAAAGGACCCGTTACCGGGCAGGGTAAAACCAACCGCACAGAGACTCTGCAACAACAGGAGCCACAAAGATGATTGTAGAAAGATACTAGAATTATACTCAAACAATAGCAGCGGTACTCTCCGAAGTAAGCCCTAAAAATAAAGAACCTGCTTGGTCCCCGGCACGATGGAGGTTCCGTAGCGCGTCATGAGCACCGGGCTAAGGGGCAATTGAGCAACTCAAGCGAACTGCAGGGTTTTAATAATAGAAAATAAAACCCGCAACAAATATAGATTTGGTAATTTATTTTCTAAACGGATACAGATTTACCTTATTTTTGACAAAACTCATACCAAACCCTATTCGTTATCATCCATATGTGGTATAATTAGGTCAATACTATCAAATTGTATAATTATCTAAAAAGGAGTCTACGACCATTTTTGAAAAAGTTATCAATTTTAAAAAAGCGTCTATATGACCTTTAGTCTTAGGGGCCTCCTCATGTACAAATAAAAAACACATTAATATTTACGAAGACAAATAAATGAAGATTGTAAATTTCAAAATGATTTTCAGATTTTCTTTTACTAGTGTTAGGGTAACATCCTATTATTCAGATTCCAAGTGATCTGACTTCTGATTTGTAACTATCTTATTGTTTAATAGTTAATATATTTATAAAAATTAATGGCAGAGAAATGATAACGGTTACAAATTTGCAACCAGATCACTTGAGATCAAAGTTTTGCAATATTAGATTATGTTTGGATTTGGAAATTGATGATTTATAATGAAATATAATCCAATGAAACAAAATAGAATAAGATTGGGTATCGGTTCCAGTTCTATCCGGAACCGGTTGGAATCAGATCGGTTTTTCGAGTTTGGAACCGAACCGATTCCGATTCCAAAATGGAAGAACCCAAACATAATAGATCAATAGAATGAAGATTAACGTACTATAACCTTATTTGAGAGAAAAAATGAGAGATTTATAATATAATATTTCAAAACATTGTTTGGAAAATAAATAATAATGAAATGAAATATAACTAAATAGATTTTAAAAACAATTGTGTTATTTTAGATTATCAAAATAAAAAGACATTGTAATGTTATTTTCAAGGAGAAAATTTATCCACATATAATATTATTTTTTAAAATTACGTTTCATCCCCAATCTTTCGATTTGGACGGCTCATTTTCAATGACCTAATGCCCCCTTTTTGTTACATTTCATTCCCTTCCATTCCCTTCCATCAATCCAAACAATGAATTTTAAATATTTTAAATTACATTCCATTTCATTTTATCCCCTATCATCAATCCAAAAATAACCTTTGTTAGAAACTCTTGACGTTAACTCATCAATCAGCCCTCCCTGCCTCCAGATCAACTTAAATGTGGCACAACCCACATTTCAATATCCAAAATGAACAATATTTAAACATCGGATACATACTGTTACAATAAATAAATATACATAAAAAGTATACCATTGAGCCTCATGCATTTGAGTAAGCGAGTTGAATAAGAAAACAAATACACATTCAAAAGAAAACATCTTAACCCTAGTTGTTTTGAAATATTTTTAGCCAATGCCCAATATAAACGCCAAATGCTAATATAGGTTTCTTTCTTAGTCCAATACATTTAATGAAACATAGATGAACCAAAGGTCTAGGATGATTGTTCTATATGTTGCTTTAGGCATGTGTCATGAAAGCTACAGCAATACCTTTTAACTTATTTCACAATCTTGAGCAAGAGTGATAAAATTCCTTTAGAGAATAAAGAACAGAATATATATTAAGAATATAATTGATATTGGTGCGCAAAAAAGACAATAAAAAACAAATCACATATACCTTTAAATTTAAAAAAAAAAAAAAAAAAAAAGCGCCAAATAAATATCTTCAGTAGTAAATATAAATTGACTTGACAAAACTCCGATACTTACAATTCTGGAAGCAGGAATACGAATCCATGGGAAAGGATTCATGATAAGAAGTTGACAGTAAAATCAGAGTGTGGACGGCCATGATCACGCTACAATGCAGGTTGTATAGCTGACGAGCATTAAAGCAGAGACTACATTTCCGAGACTTAGGAGCAACCAAAACATCTACAAATAGAGAAACACCTTGATGGTCCCGGCGATTGCTTTGCCCTGGGCTTGGATTGAGTCTTCAAGCGAGGATAATGTTTAAAGAAAGCTTTGACCGCTCCAGTTACCCCGTCTTCTTTCTCCATGGCCTTAGCAAGTTCAACTGCACGCTCCTTCACCTGTGTCATATGGTTCCTACGTCAGTCAGAACAATAATTTTCTCATATTGTTCTATGAATTAAATCCGTCAGTATCCAGAAATTAATGTTATCTGAAAATATGGTAATTCACATTCATTTGATTGCGTTGGTGCTTTTTCTTCTCCATTTATCTGGTAAGACTGAACCCTTAAAATCTTCCACCTAATTTATATACTCTTACTGGTGTGCTAACACAGCTTTAGCCATTCTCAGCTGGTGTATCAGTCATTGCGCATATCATTTATCTCCCTGTAGAACTTTAATCTACCCAAAAGCAAAGCATATTTTAAAATTTTGGCATGTTTTGCATGATGCACTTGATTGGACGTGCAAAAAAAAAAAGAACTTTGTCTGTTAACGGAATGTAAGAACCATTTCTTTAAGATAAAGCTCATTTCCACTACGCCTAAGCAAATATAAAGATATTTAAATTGGAAAAAGCAGAAATTTCGCAACTACCTCTGGATCTAGCATGAAATTTATTGCATCAATCAATTTGGGAAGTGAGAATTCATCAACCGGGATGGGCGGAGGACCTACTCCTCTGGCATGTACTCGATCTCCCCAGAAAGGTTGGTCACCAAAGAAAGGTACAATGGTGGTTGGGCACTATATTTAAAAAAAAAAAATTGTGTCAACATGAAGCACAAATTGCATGATACGGAACTGTAAGTACATAATCCACGTTAAAAGTTAGCCATCAATATTACCGCAGCTTTAAGACCAGCTGCAGTTGTACCGGCACCACCATGGTGAACCTGAAAACAACAGACAGAACAATAAGAACTTGCCATAACAAGCACAAAAGAAAAAAACAAAATAAATGAAACAATGTAACATTCAAAGAAATTCCAAAGAGTTGAAAAGATTACTTGGTTATCATCAAATACTTCAACATGCATTTACTCCACAACCATTTTTTCATACTGGATACATGACATCATGCTCTATAACTTAGATTAGTATAAAATACATTCATATATTTTAAAATAAAATACCTTTTCTCCCTGCTTATGTCCACTCTAATAGTTTAACATTTATTTATACTAGAGTCATCATTACTATATTGATTGTATGACTCCCCTTAGTTTAATTCTATAGCATGATCAATAATTCGATTATTTAACATAATTAAGCAAGCTATATCAATCTGTACATTGAGATCAAGCAACAATGTGTTATCAGAGTAGCTCAACCATATTTTATGATCACATCGATCTTCTAGCACACGCTTCATAAAATGGATACATGTACCAAGGACCCTAAGAGAAAAGTAATTTAAATAACAGTAGCTGTCTTATGATAAAAGTAACTCGATCAAAATGACACCAATATCAGATTAAAAAAAAGGCTCCAGACTTATCCATGCAAAGAAGTTTGAATAAAGCTCCATCTAAGGTTTGTTTGTTTTGCTATAAAAAGATATCCTTAATTAAATTTTTTGCATGAAAATCATTTATGGAAAGGAAAGTGTTTACCGGTGTTTGGCGATCACCTGAAAATATTTTCTGAAAAACATTTTTTGATGTTTGGCGTGTCGAATATTTTTTTCCGAAAACATTTTTCGATAGTTAGAAGTGAGCTATGGAAGCTTTGGAGAAGAGAAAAATTATTTTCCGTCCAAAAAAGGACTAAACTTTTCCATTGACAGGAAAACTGTTTCCGTTGACCAAGTTTTCCGTAAGTGTCCCAACTGCCGTAAAATGAGGAAAACATTTTCTAAGAAAGCTGTTTACGATAAGACAAACAGACCCTTGGCTGAATGGAAACAGTGTTGTTAAAAACTTAAATAAAAATAAAGGATAACAGTAAAAGAAGGTTATATTGCTCAACAATTTTTCTTCCCTCCTCGCCAACTAAAAAAAACAAGAGCGCGCGAGAAGCTGCCATATTTTCACACAAAAGTAGTACAAAATGGCACTTAACTGGGTTAGCTAACCTGCCAAAAATAACCTCATGCATATCAAGGGCTGATCAATCAATAGGTCGCAAGACCAAGAATTGCTTTAAGTCTCAGACATCTGTTCTTTAACCTTTTAATATAACTTGAAGAACCGTGAACTAATAAACTAATTTAGAAGATTAAGTATATTGTCACTTGGCACAGTTAGACTCTCATCCCAGCAAAAGGGGGCAGACCTGGCTTGGGAGCCAGGCCAGGCCCACAATTACCACACCTAAATAAATCTATTGCAGAATGAAGAAAAAAACAATTGAAGTGCACATGATGATGAAAGAACATAAGCAATGTCAAAGCTGCTCAAGTGCTGCAGACTTACCACAGCCTTGCATTGTAAGAACAACCAGTCATGGGGGCAGTTGTCTAGTAAGTATATGGAGTCCTTTGGTTCGGCCACTGGAAGGAAATAAGATACATACAAGTAATTTGGTGGGTAGGCAATATGGTAGGAAAACAAGAAGATAAACGAGAGAAGATGGGGTGAGAGAGTTAAAAGTAACATATGAAGCATTAAAATCACTAAAAACTTACGGTTACCAAGGCCACCCCAGCCTTTGTTAATTATACCCCTCTGTCCAGTTTGTTCCAATGCATCCACGATTACCTGGGTCATTTTTCCTGGATCTTGAACAGGCTGACAATAAAAAGAGCAGGGTGAAATAAAAATAAAAGAAGACGAGATGATAATAATATAACAGAGAATAAAGGATCATATCTCACGCCTGCTTCTACCCTTCTTTCTGAGGGATTGAAATCACCCTCAAGCATGGTCACTACTTAAATGCTTAAATAGGGAAAATACTAAGTCTCCCAGAAGGTTGAATGAGTCCAATTTTATTTACATAGTAAGTTAATGAACTTTGGTATAATGAACCTTAGATCTTACCACAGCTACCATGCATGAGGGAACTTTTATTTATTTATTTACTTTTGTAACCTTCTTTTCAATAAAAGAAGAGCACACTTATTGAAGTTTGCAAAATAGAGATACTTGATGACCATAAGGCACCAAAAACCACATAAATATCAATAAATCAAAATGTGGCATACATGATTTCAACAATGTTTTCAAACTGGGATACTTCCTGTAATATACATAGCACTTTATACTTCAATCCATTATCCATATCACAATAAATCACATCTAAAGGACTAAGCTTTTATACTTCAATCCCCATAACAGAAAATCACATCTACAGGTGTAACAGGACTAGGCTTTATTACCCATCAAATAAATTCTACCATGCCAAGCAAGCACCGTATAGAAGATTATACAGCCTAGTTCATTAACACATTGGATTATTATAATATCGTCAGCACTTAAATATCTTCAACCTTCGATGATACTTTTCAATCCCAATTCCTAACCCCTCTCCACCTACACCCTTCCTCAATACTGGTAACCTCTCCTTGTGTTACCAGTGGGCCTTGGTCAAATGCCTATCATGTGCTACATAGGATCAACGTACCCTATTAGGGATCAACAATGTTATACCCCATGGTCCCCAACTATTATACCAACAAAATGAAAGTTCACAACTCAAAAGACCACGCTAAATAAGGCTTTAATAATTTGTAATGTTCATATTTCATAATAACTGAAAAATATTGTGAGGACTAAGAAAACAAACTCACAAGGCTACCGAATCCAATATAAATAGGCTTTGTACCAGCTTCAAGCCATTTTACAAGTGATTCCGGAGGTTCATAGTTTGAAGCAAGATCAAGGAAGCAAAACCCAACTACATCAACCTTAGGTCCCCAATCTGCAAATGGAGCAATAAAAACATAAACAAAAAATTAGCATTCTTCAATAACAATACTAATTAAATATTTTAATAAGTACAAATACATGTTCAAAATCAATGACATTTACGTGAAAATTACACTAAACGCCACTCAAGAAATCATTAAATAAGTATCACTAAACTCCACCCAAGAAATCATCAAATAAGTATCATCTGATCAAGCAAAGCAAATACAAAAGAACCAGGAACTGCTTCAGCCACTAAAACTGCAGCTAGCCAAATCCGTCCATAACAAAATATCACAATAAGAACAGAAGAGCTACAGTGATGAAATAAGATTCCATGCTACTCCCATAATATATCATCAACACCCAGATAAAACAATTCACACAATCAAAGAATGTGAAGTTGTGGTTAAAACAGTCTCAAAAGGACCTTCAGAGGTTTTCTTACGAACTAGGATCTTTCTTGTCGAGAATTTACATAACAAGAAACATTTGTTTGATAGCCATAAATCCATTTCAGGTGAGGTATTATGATATCTTTTAACACAACATCATAGTCTAAAATCACAACCTTTTGGTTTAGGAACAAGGTGAGGACTCCATATATATCCATAAGGCACATCTGAATCAGAACCCTGGGAACCACTTAAATATGTGACAGGTCGTAGCTTCAGCTTCTTTTTCCTAACATCATTTATCATGTCCCGTATTCCCAGCCAAATCAACGAGTCAACAATTTGATATGACAGCTGCAAGAAAAGAAAGGGCCAACCATCAACCACAAAAACACCACAAGAATAGGGGAGTCAAAATAACGTGGTAAGGGGAAGAATTCAATGGGCTTACTCGATATCCAGCTGATTGCTTGACACGGGATAAAGGATGTGGAAACTCACTGGTTGGCCTAGAGGA